>CM067301.1:7244495-7526995 GCA_034231615.1 Meghimatium bilineatum
TGAATAGTGACTAGAATACATACGTGAATAGTGACTAGAATACATACCTGAATAGTGACTAGAATACATACGTGAATAGTGACTAGAATACATACCTGAATAGCGACTAGAATACATACCTGAATAGCGACTAGAATACATACCTGAATAGTGACTAGAATACATACCTGAATAGTGACTAGAATACATACCTGAATAGTGACTAGAATACATACCTGAATAGTGACTAGAATACATACGTGAATAGTGACTAGAATACATACGTGAATAGCGACTAGAATACATACCTGAATAGTGACTAGAATACATACGTGAATAGTGACTAGAATACATACCTGAATAGTGACTAGAATACATACGTGAATAGTGACTAGAATACATACGTGAATAGTGACTAGAATACATACGTGAATAGCGACTAGAATACATACGTGAATAGTGACTAGAATACATACGTGAATAGTGACTAGAATACATACGTGAATAGTGACTAGAATACATACGTGAATAGTGACTAGAATACATACGTGAATAGTGACTATAATACATACGTGAATAGCGACTAGAATACATACCTGAATAGTGACTAGAATACATACGTGAATAGCGACTAGAATACATACCTGAATAGTGACTAGAATACATACGTGAATAGCGACTAGAATACATACCTGAATAGTGACTAGAATACATACGTGAATAGTGACTAGAATACATACCTGAATAGTGACTAGAATACATACCTGAATAGCGACTAGAATACATACCTGAATAGTGACTAGAATACATACGTGAATAGCGACTAGAATACATACCTGAATAGTGACTAGAATACATACGTGAATAGCGACTAGAATACATACCTGAATAGTGACTAGAATACATACCTGAATAGTGACTAGAATACATACGTGAATAGTGACTAGAATACATACGTGAATAGTGACTAGAATACATACCTGAATAGCGACTAGAATACATACCTGAATAGCGACTAGAATTCCAGCTATCACGAGCTGTGAGCAAGGGCTAACAAATAGAGGTCGTTTATTGTTTTTCTTGCCGCTTTGAAAGATCCTGAAGATGCGGATAGTTTTAACTAGGAGTGGAGCGTATATCAGTGCAAAACTCAAGCAGAAAAGGAAGTAGAGGGCGCCACATGTGGTGTGTGTGGGTGGAGTTTGGAACACAATAACTGTGACGTAACCGATACAAATAGCCACCATTTGTGACATGCTGAGTTCTCGACTGGCTGCTTTAATCACACGAGAGTCCCGGAAGTATATGTAACCTGTAGCAACCAGTAGCGAGGTAAGTAGCG
Organism: Meghimatium bilineatum; assembly: GCA_034231615.1. Lineage (NCBI taxonomy): Eukaryota > Metazoa > Mollusca > Gastropoda > Stylommatophora > Philomycidae > Meghimatium > Meghimatium bilineatum. The sequence continues at coordinate 7,245,817 of CM067301.1, forward strand.
CTGTTGTTCCCAAGCAGATTAGAATGACCGGAATCGTATCAGTTACCAAAGGATAAGTAAGAGGTATCAGACTACACGTAGTATATCCGGAGTTCTCATCAGGCCATTTCAGAGCATCACAAGCCTTGCAGCTGGTGCCCCTCATTATTACTATCTCGTTGTCCCGACACGGTCGACAATCCCAGCAGCACACCACATCTCTCTGAATCTTATATTCACCTACAAGACATGGCCTACTACACACAGATTCTGGTATCTTCATCAGACGCTCATCAGTTGTGACAGGAAGTATGCGATCTATTTGTGTTACGTAGTCCCAATTGATTTGAAATCCAGTGTAATTTAAACTGCCAGCATTTACATCATACACAGCAACTGTCTTTGCTTCTAAACTAAGCTTCGACGATATGTTCCTTGTAGGAACATCACGATGATCGTAGACTATTTGCCGAATCTCAAATTTTCCTCTACGGTCACCAAATTGATCAAACTCTATCAATCCATTGTATCCATAAAACGAAATGTTCCTTAGATATTTCAACAAAGTATCACCTTTTATACAATCCCTGACCTCACTTCGGGTCACTTCCGGACAAATATTTGAAATTAAGTTATGAATAGCGTGAGCAAAGGCGTATACCGCGTCTATATACAAAGAAGGGGTTTTCTCAAAAGAAAACTTATCAGATGTCAAGATATCAAAATTTGGGTCACACGACTGATTTGTCAAGACACATCCAGCTAACTCCTCCCACTGTGGCCTAAACCAAGGATTTGCTGAACTGTAGACCTTAATCTGTTGTAAGTATTTCAAATATGCCGGCACGTATGTAGAAAACAGACCAACTGAGAATGATCCTAATACAGTTTTTTTAATGTCAAACGGCATCTTAGTGAAAGCTGTGTTCCAAGAATCGCTAAAGATAAAAATAAAGTAATTGGAGACGTTGTAATTCTGAACAGACTTTAACAAATTTGTTGCTGATTGAGTGTAGAGAAACAAAAGAACAACTCGCGCCTTTTTATAAAGAATCAAGTCTTCGACGACACCATCGAAATCGGAAGCATCGTCAACTCGATGCGATGTAGCAACGCAGATCCCATAGTTTGATGATATTTCTTTAATGTGGTCAAAAGCTCGCTGACCGAAAGAGTCTCTAATATATACAACAGAGATGTAAGACCAGGCATTACTTTTGATAAACTGCAACATTGCATCTACTTGGTATTTATCAGGCGGGATAATTCTTGAATAGTATGGGTGACGGTACTTGTCGCTAAGCTCATCGCTTGTCGCTAAGCAACCAATTATTGGAATTTTAGAACTAGCGAATAGCTTTGAAATAGCCAATGTTCTTCCACTTGTTGAAGGTCCGATAACACCTACAACATCGTTGAACGGCATTTCTAGACATTTATTGTCATCATTTTCTGATGTATTCAGAAATATCGAAAAATCTAATGAATTGTTTAAACACACTGCATCTCCTTCTATCTTGTACCTCACTCTCGGCAGAAACGACAAAGCTGTCGCCAAAGCTACATTATCGTTACTGCAGTCGTTAACTTGTACAAAACCAAGAGTAATGTTTGGAAGAAGGTGTGAGTTATCGTTCACAGTTTTCACAGCGTATGCCACTGCTTCTGTATGTTCCATCACAGAAGATCCTGAATTGACAGCATTGAGACAAGTAGTTGGTCCTCCGGATTGGGTGGCTGCTATGAAGACACCAATGTTGATGTCACCGATGTTGATGTACGACCTTTGATCTATATTTGGCACTGCTTGAGGAGGTCGGCAATGATAGGATGATACTAGCAGCAAGTACCAGTACAATACAAGTATTGAAATTATCCAGGATACACCTCTGCCCTGTCGTATATAAATAACCATTCTTGTATATATGAACGTTTTATGTTGTGGAGACGTTACATAGTTTCATATGTGGAACAATTATATCTACCTCGTCTGTTGTTAGATGTTTCATGAAACACGGTAATAATAGTTGTCTATTAAATGACGTTTTCGTCTGCCTCATTGACTGGTAATAGCTGGCTTATGAGTGTCAATAACAAAGCTAATTATGAATGTCAATACCAAAGCTAATTAAGAGTGTCGACACCAAAGCAATTTATTACGGGAAAAAATGTCCATGAGCTGCGAAACGATCAGGATAAAAGTAATATTTTAAAGAATCGATTATAGTTAGCGACGTGCCGACACGGTTTCAAGTTGCAGTGTCAATCCCCCCAAAAATAAGTTGATGAATGGAGATCAAGAGCATATTCAAGAAAAAGAGGCGATTTGCTCTTGTTTCTTGTGTTTTGCAGTGGGGTAGTTTTCAGAGTTTTCGATCAATCCCAAGAGATTTCAACTTTCTTCAATGCATATTGAAGAAGCTTTCTACTCGAAGGAGGTTTAAAATCAAGTATAAGAATAACAACCGTGGATGTTTTTCAACTGCCACATTAGTTTTCAAGAAAAATGTTTGTAGATTAGCCACGGGAGATAAACAATTAAAGGGTAGAAATCCATCAATAAAAGCTACAAAAAGTCATTTGAAGTGACATTAGGCAATCCCAGTGGATCTGCCTGTACCCGTGGTTAGGTCATTCGCTTTGTATTCTAGAAGTCGCGGGTTCGAAACCCTCCCATGATATTTTGCTTATAAAGTGACAGTGAATTTTTTTGGAAATCCCAGTTGTTTATCAATTGAAGCTACGGAGTTACGTGCTATGAATGGTACTTTCGGCAAGCGACGTCTTGCTTCATTGAGAGAGACATAATACATATGGGGGTAATCCGGCTACAACTAAGCCAATCCTCTACTTTTGTTTCTTTTTAGTGGAAATAGCATGAAAAAATCTCTGGAACATATACAATACAGACATTTCATGTAGCAAGCCTTATGCAAGTCATATCCATTTCTGGAAATTGCATGAAATTCAATCAGCATTTCTTCTCAAGTATCTTTGTCCAGTTCTAATAATCAAACGCTACAAATTCACATTTCTGGAGGAAAAAATAATATAAAAGTTGAATTAAAATATGCTGAATACAAAGATTAAATATAGTTCATTAATGATTCGATAGGTCATCCTTACTATAGATAGAACCGTTGTTTCTAGTGCTTGCATCTCCTTCTTAAGTAATCCCTCAATGTATTACTCTGAAGTCAGATTTGTCGGGCCACATTAATTGCCACAAATAATACCGAGACACAATACATATCCTGTCTCCAGACCACATTCTGCAGTAATATAGTAGAACAAATATTCTGCTACAAGAGAATTCCAGTGGGAGTTTGAGAACGAACGATTTAGAAACAATTCCCACAGCGTGTAGTGACTGGACACCCCTCTTCGATGTTGGTTTCCCAGTCTCCTCTGACATCTGCATAACAGTATTATTTAGCCCCTCCCTCTTGACATTTTGTTACGAGTATTGTTAGCTAGAGCTGCACAGAATAGATTTGAACAGACAGAATTTGAGAGATCTGATCTCTGCCCTATGCGCTAACTTCAGCGCTAAAGAAAAATGAATGAATGAATTGTTAGCAGGATTATTTCAAAATCTCATATTGATAGTAAAAACCCGTTATAACAACTAGGTCCGGAGCGACCAAATATGCATGTGGTACTGGAGATTCGCTACATACAGTACAAAAATATTAATAACAAATACAATTGGGGATTTTGAAAAGTGTTGTTATATAGGGAACGTTCCTATAAAACGATGCGCTACAGAGAGATCCAATGTATATAAGGAACGCATGAAGTCGATATGTATTAGACAATTAAAGTTGATATGTATTATAGCAAAAATGTCGAACATAATTATAAACATAAATTGACTTTTGCTAAAGATATAAAGTTGGCATATATTAGAGATATACATTTGACATGTGTTATGAATACATATTCGACAAGCTAGGAATACAAAATTTATAAACTTGTGACAGCTAAAATGGCATGCTTACACAGAATCCTATGAATACCGCTAAGAGACAGAGGGAGGAATGAGGACATTAGACAAAAAAGCCGGCACCACCATAATATTAGAATGTATTAAGGGACAACATTCCAAATGGTTTGCACACATCAGCAGACTACCATCGGACAGCATACCACAGCAAGCTATGCCACACAGATGCAGTGAAGGCAGACCTAGAGGCCGACCACGAAAACGATGGACCACCCAAATAAAAGAGGCGACAAATTCCACAATATACACAGCACACAAGAGGGCAGTCTCCAAAAAACTCTTCTACCCGTGATAGTGAAAGGCAACAAAGGGTTTAGCGAATAGATAGATAGACAAACAGACAGACAGACATATAGATAGATATATAGATAGATACAGTGATGGTATTTAAAAAACTATTTTAGAGAATTATCACCGCTGCCATGATGTGACACAAGAGATACGGCAAACCACAATGCTTAGGCTCCACACAGGACACTGTAGACTACAAGCATATCACCACAAAATGAAGGCTATCCAAACTGACCAGTGCCCATGTCAAAAGGGTCCCCAGACTCCAGAACACATTTTCAGACATATCTACTCTTCGATGACGCGAGAACTAAAATAGGGCCCCAAGAGACAGATCTGAGGGTAAAGCTGTGGGAGAGCCGCGAGAACCTCTTGCTGACGACTTATGACCGCTTCCTGTATAGACTTATGAGCATAGGAAACCGATCGCATAAGAAAGAAGATGATATGTTTGAAATAACAATTTCCATAAATTAGAAATATTATCTTGACATGTGTTAGAAATATAAACTTGACATATGCTAGAAATATAAACTTGACATGTATTATAAATATAAACTTGACATATGCTAGAAATATAATCTTGACATGTTTTAGAATATACACTTTGCATATGTTAGAAATATAAACTTGACATGTGTTATCTAATACTGACATGATAAACTTGTTTCAGCTGTGCATTACTGGTTTATCAAAATAACAATTCTGTACTGTTACACTCTTTCTTCCTTTTCTGCAATATGTTAACTCTTTTTTCCTTTACTGCAATATTTTAACTCTTTCTTCCTTTACTGCAATAGGCCTATGTTAACTCTTTTTTCCTTTACTGCAATATTTTAACTCTTTCTTCCTTTATTGCAATATTTTAACTCTTTCTGTTTTTTCTGCACTATGTTACACTCTTTTTTTCTGTTCTGCACTATGTCACACTCATTCTTCCTTTTCTGCACTGTTACATTCTTTCTTCCTTTTCTCCTTTGAGTCTTACATGATAATTTGTCTGTGTGAGTTTATCGTGTTGTATTTGAAAGTTCAAAGTAACGCCATTGACAAATATATCAAACAGGCTAGCTTATTAAATTGTTCTAGAAAATTGATTTCTTCTCGCAATATTTATTAACCTTATTTGTTACTCTTAACTGGTTGCTGTAACAATTTCCACAGGTTTCGTTCTACCGCGGAATTCTATTTTTTTTTTTTACTTTCTAAGTGGCAAGTCTTCTTATATTGTGAAATAAATTCTAGCAGGAAGGATGAATATAAAACATGACATGACATGATGAAACATGACATTATGAGTCGCATTGAAGCATAAATATAAATGGAAGGAAGCATGAGGATAAGTGGAAGGAAGCATGAATATAAATAGAATGAAGCATGAATATAAATGAAAGGAAGCTGGAATATAAATGGAAGGAAGCATGAATATAAATAGAACGAAGCATGAATATAAATGGAAGGAAGCATGAGGATAAATGGAGGGAGCATGAGGTTAAATGGAGGGAGCATGAGGCTAAATGGAGGGAGCATGAGGCTAAATGGAGGGAGCATGAGGATAATTGGAAGGAAGTATGAATATAAATGGAAGTAAGCATGAGGATAATTGGGTGTAAAATGATGTTATGTCTTCAAATATGATTGAATGTGGTCAACTTTTTTGAGAAAACCGTTATGGGGGTGTGGTGAGTTTGCCTACTTTTTGCGTTGCTTTTCTCTAGTATGAAATGCCGTGTCAACTTCTTAGAATTGAAACGTGACATTCTGAGCCGGAATGAAACATGACATTACGAGCCGGATTGACACATGACATTGCGAGCCGATCATTGAGAAAGAGAGTCAAGGGGTTGAACAAACCCCCCCCCCCCTAGAAGAGGCAGAAAACGAAGCTAGACATACGTTTTGTTTGAACTTCTTAAGAAGAGATTTAAAAAGTATAGAAGATTGATTGTATTGTACTCAGACTTTCCCATATTTACTCTGACCATTTCAACGAAGCAGCACGCTGAGTGCCGAAAGTAGCACTCATAGTACACAACTTCCTGGCTTCCTCTAATAGTCCAAATGGATCTCTGGAAGAAATGAACTTTGTAAACATGACATTATGAGCCGGATTGAAACACCACATTACGAGCCATATTAAAACTACATTGCAAGCCAGATTGAAACATGACATTATGATCCAGACTGAAACATGACATTACGTGCCTGACTGAAACATGACATTATGACCCGGATAGAAACACGACATTACGATCCGGATTGAACCATAACATTACGAGCTGGATTGAAACAGGACATTACAAGCCGGATTGAAACATGACATTATGGACCGGATTGAAACATGGCATTACGAGCTGGATTGAAACATGACATTGCGAACCGGATTGAAACATGACATTACGAGCCGAATTGAAACATGACATAACGAGCCAGATTGAAGCATGGCTTTACGAGCCGGATTGAAACATGACATAACGAGCCAGATTGAAACACGACAAACCTGCGACTTCTTTAGCACAACGTAAACAGCGTAACCGACATGATATGGAGACGTCCATCCCTTCCCCGATCATAGTTTTACAGAACATTCAACCGGTGAAAGGTACAATAAATAATGAAGAAATTGGCTACTTTGTAACTACAAGTAGGACAAGTCTGTGTAATTGTTTTCATATCAATCTAGCTTTGGTTGTATCATGAGTGTGTAGTTATTCACAGAAGTGAAGACTGTCACTTCTTGCTTTAGCAGAGATTCACAAAATGCGGGTATCTTCACCTTCTGCGTTCGATCTCATATTCCTGCTGAGTAGAAAGATGTAGTCCGGAGAACGGATTATTTTGTGTAGTTGTTTTACAGCTTCGCTACGATATTTGCTCCTTTCGCCCTTGTACATCCGACTTTAGCATGGCTTTTGGAATACTTAGATCCTATATGTGATGGGGCAGTCAATTTCATACCAAAACCTCCTTAGGTGCCTCTTACGATATGCATGGAAAAGTGCAGCTTTCTCTATGTTTTTATAAAACTTTTATGTTATTTATTCTATATTATAATTTTATTATTCTATATTTCATGAGTTCTGCGGTGAGAAGATCATCCCTAAGTGATCAGAGTTAAATATTTCGATTATTTTCTGTTTTTTTGTTTAAATGTTCTTGAAAAAAGTCTCAGATCGAAACGTGGAAAAAACGTCCTTGTTCTTTTGTTTAGTTATTTATTCATTTTTCTATTTATATTAAGAAAGGCCTACCGTAATATTATAACTAAATATAGCAATTATCACTGTATAATTTTTCTTGTTGCCTATTAATTATCTCATGCTCGATAAACTATTTCTATTTTCCAGAATTCACTTTTTTAAAATACAGTTCACAATAATTTAACTTAATTTATAATAATACATTAGAATCCCTCTATAACGTATTCTTTTATAACACGTTTCTCTATTGAACAACAATTTAAAAAATACCCACTTATATGTATTCTTTCTTGTACCGTATATAGCGAACTTCTGTTATTACATATATATTTCATCTGCTATGACTAACTTGTTATAATGTAATAGGGGCCTATGACTGCGACAAAATTAGATGACTATATTACAGAATAAAATATAGAAAATATGTATCTATTACGTTTACGATGTTATACTAGGCAGTAAACGATAACATCACTCACCCTGATCTCCTGTATAGAAGTCCAATCTGACCAGCAGTTCCTGAACTGACAGTATTCTGCAGAGATGTGAGTTGCGCACGCTAAATTGAAAATAAATTGATCTCATCAAATATGTTGACCAGGGTTGCCAAATGGTTAGAGCTGTTAATGATCAAATTGACAAAATTTGCCCAAAAATGGTCAATTTCTACATTGTATATACATTTCTAAAAAAATATGATTGAATCTCTATATCTATATAACTGTCTGTGTATCTATCTATATATCTTTCTCTCTCTCTCTCTCTCTCTCTCTCTCTCTCTCTCTCTATATATATATATATATATATATATATATATATATATATATATATATATATATATATATATATATATATATATATAGTCTGTCTGGCTGCTTGCCAGCCTGCCTGCCATGTCTGTCTTTCTGTCTGTCTGATCTGTCCGTCTGGTATGTCTGGTCTGTCTGTCTTGTTACAATCGCGAGGACTGCTGCCGGATGCAGAGATGTGTGTGTCACACACTAATTGCCCCCCTCCACATGTACACGCCACTCACTGAAAGTCCCTCCCTCCCCTGTGCGCGCTACCAGCTGAACACCACGCGCATGCAACTCTCATAAATTATTATCTCGATAATATTATCTATATTATCTATTACAGACAAGGGAAATAATAATCGCTGAAAATTAGATTTGTTTCACTATCCGCAAAAAAAATTGACTAATTTACCGGGATTGAACCAATCATAGGAATGTGAGTGACCAGGAGAGACAGGAGAAAGTGCGCCCGCACTGCAAAGACACGAAGAGCCCACAAGCAATAACTAACTGGAGCCCTGAGCTTATAAACTTTTAGATGGCTAACGGAATGACAAGCAAAACATTCATGGAGATGTCTCTTGTGAAGTCTTCTGCGTTTGTTCTCAAACTACTGCAGATTAGCAGGATGTAGTCCGGAGAACGGAATGCGTTGTGTCATGGTTTACAGCATTGTTGTGATACCTGCGCCTTTCGGCCTGACACATCCGACTTCAGCTTTGCTTTGGGTCACTGACCCTATATGGGATGGGACAGCCAACTCCATCCCATAACCTCCTTAGTCGCCTTTTACGACATGTGTGGAAGGTAAGTAGTGTTGCTATTTTTTTGCTCCCCTTTCGGGCCCCGGCACACGCGGGCGTCTTGTGAAATGATGCTGGTGATTCCAAACTAACAATCAATTTCTTTTTGTTAAAATAAAAACTTCTGTTCTCATTATGTGCTGTTTCAGATTTCATTATAGTAACAACATTCTCTCATACTTTTCGAGAGAAAGATGATAAAATGTGTCTGCCTGTCTGATGTATATGATCTGCTTCCTACAATATATATACATGAGTGGAATAGGCGTTGTTTATAAATTAGCTCATATCCACAAAGTATTATTAGAGAACAAGAAAATATATGAAAGCTGATATATTTTTTTTTACATTACCAAAAACATAACAATGAATAAAATATAAATTTCAAGTGGCCAATATGGCTACACTGATTTAGACATCATTTTCAATTGCGTCAGGGTTTCTCTGAGTGTAGGCGCATGCGTACTGCACGCGTTTGCACTTGTAACTTCTAACAACAAACTGGACAATAGATGATTATAATTTTGATTTCTTGGGTTTGTAGAATAATTGCTATAAAATGTCAAATAGTTCAAGTGAAATGTTTTTTTTCCTTTTAAAAATGACTTTTCAGGGACTGCGGGTATTTTCTGATTATTCAACGGATGTTTATTCTGATTCTAAATCTGGATAACTACTTGTAAGATGCTAATTTACGCTGGGGAAACAATTATTTTAGACATTACTGAATGGGTTATTTAAATGTTATTTAAGTGCTATTTAAAATGTGCTATTTAGATAATGAAATAATGCATTTTGATGTGAGCAGTTAGCTTCTGACAACCTTAGCGTTTCTGAAAAACGCACAGGTCATCCTCAGTTGAGTAACGAAAGACATATCAGAATTTGTATCAGGTTCGCTGTCTCAAAGGCATTATTGTGATAGAGTAGGTGCATGGAAAGAAATACATGAGAAAGAAATATTCATGTGAAAGAAATATTCTTAAGAAAGAAATATTTATAAGAAAGAAATATTCATCAGAAAGAAATATTCATCAGAAAGAAATATTCACGAGAAAGAAATATTCATAAGAAAGAAATCTTTATCAGAAAGAAATATTTGTCAGAAAGAAATATTCATCAGAAAGAATATTTATCAGAAAGAAATATTCATCAGAAAGAAATATTTATCAGAAAGAAATATTTATCAGAAAGAAATATTTATCAGAAAGAAATATTTATCAGAAAGAAATATTTATCAGAAAGAAATATTTATCAGAAAGAAATATTAATCAGAAAGAAATATTTATCAGAAAGAAATATTATTATCAGAAAAAAATATTCATCAGAAAGAAATATTCATCAATTTTTGGACACCTTATGAGATGGTATATATGATATATAGAGATGTGGGTCTACAGAAGAATACTTGGAGTGCCATGGACAGCTAGAAAGACTAACGAGAAGGTGTTGAAAACCCATAGAAATGTAGTGCTATAGAAGAATGCTGAGAGTACCATACATGGCTAGAAGACGCACGAGAAGTACTGAAAGCCAACAGTAATGTGGATCTATAGAGAAATAAGAGATGGTTCTATAGAAGAATGCGAGTGCCAGGGCAGCTAGAAAGACTAACGAGGAGGTACTGAAAGAGTTAAATGCGAATCGGGGGTTACTTAATAATATCATTAAGGGATAATCTTTACGGTTTGGTGATATTATGAGCCAGGGAAGTGTGGTGAACTTTCAGCAGGCAAATATATAAGTCACAAGAGATGGAGGACGACAAAGTGAGAACATATTAGGTAAGTCTGAAATCGTGTCTGGCAGTCGATAACGATCCTGTTAAAAGCTACTGGAAATAAAGAATTGTGGAGAGCCATGATCGCCACGCTAGTCGTCACGGCACATGATGATGATATCAGTCTAATATTTTGACACCTTGTAAAATTCTAGGAAAAAGATATACAGAAGTCTACGAGAAAAATTATTAGAAATTCTGCTGATATGCTGTGTAAAGGAGGGACGGTCAGTACTGGATATGATAGCCAACACTAGGAAGTTTCAAAGGCGGGAGTTCTGTGGTAGATTTTTGGGTACCGATGTAGCTGGCACAAATTTAAACCTACTTCACATTTAATAGATTGACAGGCACGCATAACCATACCTGATCCTCATTCATCGATAAGTTTCTATGTTTAACCTTTTTTCCCCGCTTTATACCATTGTATTCCGCCGAAGACGGATGTGTTGGGCCATTGGCGCAAATAAAACGGCAACACAACGCATTTCCATTCTCTGGACTACATTCAACTGGAAATCTTGTAGGATCATTGTCCTGTTACACGAGAAATCCAGTGGGAGTTTGAGAATGAACGCTGAAGAAGAAGAATACCATTGTATGCCTTGCAGCGGCAGAGATAGAAGAGTTCTCCAGAGACGGACTTTTTGTGGTGTGTTTCATATATATTTATTTTCGATGACTTTTTTTATTCCTGTAATCCATCTTTTGCATGGTCTGCCCCTGGCTTTATTCATCTTGTCTGTATAGCAATGCTTATTTGAGGAGCACTGTTCAATGATTGTCTGGAAGCATGTGAAAACCATTGAATTTATTGTCTTCTGAAGTAATCCAGGATTGTCATTGTGTTTGTCAGTCTTCTGGTGTTTTAATTTCTGATTCGGGCTCTCATTGTTACTCCAAGAATTCTACGTAGACAATTCATTTCTGTCGCATCAAGTTTTCTTTTGGATTTCGTTGTTAGTGTCCACGTTCGACATTGGTAGCATAGTGAAAGTATATTCCTAACAGCACTGTGTTACTAGTGCCAAACATGGTCTCTCTCATCTTCACTTTACAGAAAGATAGTGAATATTGTGAATCCAGTGTGAATATTGCATGGTTGTAATTTGTAGTCGACTACTATGTGGCTCGGGTAATGCTTAGTGTGTCATCACTGGAGAATGATGATCTAGTTGTCCACGACGTATACGCAGCTCTCCTGGTTAGGACGTGATGTCCCTGTGATATTGCCTCGTTGGAATGTCTCTCTTCGGGGACTGAACACATCCTATAAACCCACCTTAACACAACCATTTCTTTGAGACAACAAAACCTACGCTTTTGAATGTCTACTCGGTTTCTCAACTGATGAGGATCGCCTACGCTTTTATCTGGAAGGCTGTGTGGTGTTAAGAACTGTTTGCTCAAAGTTGAAGGGATTGTTTCATCATCACCATCCTTATTCACATTGCATATAAGACATTTATTTATTATCGCTTTTTCGTTTTCTCTGTTGTGTTTTCTCTATATATTGAGTTTATACGAAATTGTTAATGCTCCTTTGTTAGTTTTCCATTCTGTGCGTTTCTATCTAGTGTTTACACCATGGCTATGTCTGCATTTAAAATGATGCCAGTGAATTTCTCCTAATTGATCGTATGTTGATTTTAAATATTGTCTCATCTGTAACTCCGTGACTTCAGGTTGAGTTTACCCAATGTGCCATACCAGGTCTTTACATTAAAGCGCATTTTGATTTGTTTGGATATAACTCGCCGAATTATCTTTTAATCAGTACTGATTTACCTCCCCTGAGATTCACAGATCGGTAATTATGCATTTGCCATCAGTTCTTTTTTTCTTACACTGTGTGTTACCATCTAGATTCTCCATCGTTTCCACCTCTGGTATTTAGCCTTTCTAGTACGCTTCATTGTTACTCTCATTTCCAGTATCCAATAGGGCAGAATATCGTGTTTTATATTTTAAAGCGACAACCAGTATAACTGATAGTTGTTAAGAAGCATGTCGCTTCCAGCAGTTTAGACTAGGCAAACTTCAGGCCAAATCACATAATAAATGATGCTTGTAAATCTCCAATTAAAAAAACCATCTGTTAAACATCAATCTGCTTTTAACGGCACGCTTTTTATGCGATTAAATTTAGCACATGTTAATTTGTTGCTATCAATAAGTTTGCTTCGAGAATCGTAGTTAAGCTAAAAAAAATTTGCTAAAACATTGAACCAACTTCAGCTGTGAACTTTATTGTGAATGCTTTCAGTGAAGTAAAACTTGTCCGGTCTTTTGTTTCGTGAAATATTAGAGAAGACAATCTTTTCGTGATACGAGGGCTGTTAAGTAAGTTTCCGGACTGATTTTTTTCTTTAAAAAGACTGAAAGTTATCATCTTTGTATCTTTGTTTAAGTAAAATATATTTCCTGTGGTGAGGGCTGAATTTAAAGTGCCTTTTCATTCGTGAACGCCAATCCAAGTTAGTCATATCATAGCTTTTTACCATCAAATATAATGAGATCAGGGTTCTAGTCATCTAGCCACCACGATCTCCGAGATGTTTTCTTCTTCTTCAGCGTTCATTCTCAAACTCCCGCTGGATCTTGTAGATTTCTAGGAGGATGTAGTCCAGAGAATGGAAATGCGTTGTGTCGCCGTTTTATTTGCGTCAATTGCCCGATACATCTGTCTTCGGCGGGGATCTCCGAGATAATATTTTTTATGGTTATACTCGCAGACTAGTTAATTATGTCTCCCTCAGAAATATTCCCCTTGTGATTGTATACACTCTACAATGAGTACTCTGATACTGCCTAAGGCGTGTTCTGGCTCCTCGCTTGCTGACAGCCTGTTAAAAGTCATAAAGTAGGTGATATCATGTTGAGACTGTCTAAAAAAGAATGATGACTTGACGATCTTGTCTAACCACTACACGTCTGATATTCTGCGAATTTACGCGTATGGGGTACGATAGTTTATCGGCCCACAGGGTAATGTAGGCTAACGAATGTAGGCTCCACTCGTCTCGATTCGTTTTGTCACTGGTTTCAATTGAGGTCCGACGCTTTGCACAACTCCTCACTTAATCAAATTCCCCAGTGCAAGTCATTTTCACCTCTCACGAAAATTCACCTGAAGAGAAAAGGTTTTCCCAGTGACTCTAGTACACACATTCATCGACAATGACTCTAGTAGCATGGAATGTACACACACTCCTCGACAATGACTCTAATAGCATGGAATGTACACACACTCCTCGACAATGACTCTAGTAGCATGGAATGTACAAACACTCCTCGACAATGACTCTAATAGCATGGAATGTACGTACACACCTGAACAATGACTCTTGGAGCATGGAATGTACGCACAATTCTCGACAATGACTCTAGGAGCATGGTGGTCTCGGGCAAGTCATGCAAGGTATGGTCACTGTAGATGATGTTTGCTCTGCACCTGTTTTTCTAACTAGTCTCTCCTGTTGAGCTCCTGCATTTCTCCATTTTCTCACTCAATGATCTTTTTATGACTGTAAAGCAACAGGTAACTTTGTTTAGTTCCGCGTCTTCTCATGCATCATGGTTTACATCAAAAACTTTCAGTGACATCTAATCGCTTCTCATGTATCATGGTTTACATCAAAAACTTTCAGTGACATCTAATCGCTTCTCATGCATCATGGTTTACATCAAAAACTTTCAGTGACATCTAATCGCTTCTCATGTATCATGGTTTACATCAAAAACTTTCAGTGACATCTAATCGCTTCTCATTTATCATGGTTTACATCAAAAACTTTCAGTGACATCTAATCTCCTCATTTATCATGGTTTACATCAAAAACTTTCAGTAACATCTAATCTTCTCATGTATCATGGTTTACATCAAATACTTTCAGTGACATCTAATCTCCTCATTTATCATGGTTTACATCAAAAACTTTCAGTGACATCTAATCTCCTCATTTATCATGGTTTACATCAAAAACTTTCAGTAACATCTAATCTCCTCATTTATCATGGTTTACATCAAAAACTTTCAGTGACATCTAATCTCCTCATTTATCATGGTTTACATCAAAAACTTTCAGTAACATCTAATCTCCTCATTTATCATGGTTTACATCAAAAACTTTCAGTGACATCTAATCGCTTCTCATTTATCATGGTTTACATCAAAAACTTTCAGTGACATCTAATCGCTTCTCATTTATCATTGTTTAAATCAAAAACTTTCAGTGACATCTAATCTCCTCATTTATCATGGTTTACATCAAAAACTTTCAGTAACATCTAATCTCCTCATTTATCATGGTTTACATCAAAAACTTTCAGTGACATCTAATCGCTTCTCATTTATCATGGTTTACATCAAAAACTTTCAGTGACATCTAATCGCTTCTCATTTATCATGGTTTAAATCAAAAACTTTCAGTGACATCTAATCGCTTCTCATTTATCATGGTTTACATCAAAAACTTTCAGTGACATCTAATCGCTTCTCATGTATCATGGTTTACATCAAAAACTTTCAGTAACATCTAATCTCCTCATTTAACATGGTTTATGTCAAAAACTTTCAGTGAGATCTTTTAGCAAGGCCATGTAATCGATTTTTTTTGCTACCGCATGTGTCCTTCTGTGTATCATCATTGAAGAAATGTTCTAACCACCACCCAACGAAGTTTCTTAAATCGTTAATATGTAAGGCTGCTGCTCTAAAGCTATTTATATAGTACTTACGTAATACACAATTTTTTGAAGTTTTACGATATCGTAATACTCCAGTGCGGTAACGTTAATTATTCTAATTTCATCTTATCCAGGAAAGAGTTAGAAACCCCATAATTCATAAACACGTGTTTGCTGATTGTATAGTTAAACAACAATATATGCCTATCTACCGTATTTCGTGTGGTTAAACAACAATATAGGCCTATCTACCGTATTTCGTGTGGTTAAACAACAATATAGGCCTATATACCGTATTTCAATGTCTTGTCTTAGCCACTTGTCCTGTGAATCGTCGATCAGAGCTAAAGTCTATGTCCTATTGCTAATTGTGTTGTTGTTGTAATCCCATGAGTTTGTAGATTGTCCTGGATATTGTCGATCCATAAACGTCGTGGTCTTCCTCTTTCCCTCATCTTGGATATTCCGCTATTATACGCCCACGACGGCTGGCACTATATACGACTGGCGTATACTAAGAAATAGTTCAATGTACCTAAATTATTTCCCGAATATCGTTGTATATATTTTGTCTCAATCATATCAAACATTAGAAGCAAACAGTCAAGGTTTCTAGGGCACGTGCTGAGAAGAACACAGCTTGAATACTTAATAACCACTGGAAAGATCAAAGGGAGAAGAGATAGGGGACGACAAAGAGAAAATTTACTAGATGGGCCTGTATCGTGGCACGGTAGAAGCTCATCAATCGAGCTTATTGATAACACAAGAGACAGAAAGTCGTGGAGAAACATGATGGCCTACGCCAGTCGGCATAGCACTTGATTGATTGATATTTTGTCTATGTGGCTCAATAGGGATACAGTTACTACTATAGCTAACAAAAAAAACAATATATGCTTATATCTAAATTCAAGCATATTGAAAAATAGATACATTTTAACCATTATGTTGGCAGAATTATCCACAAATTGAAAATACCTTCTACGCACATTTCCGATAGAGTGAAAACACTTTTTACCATGTTCATCAGTGGAAACAATGATGGAAGCTAACAGGCAAGGGAGATCACTCGAATACAATGTAATTATTTGTTTGAGAAACTATGGCAACGCCAATAATTGTTTTGCAATGTGTGCAGTTTAGTTTACTAGGATTGAAGTCACAGATTTTCGATTATTCAACAAATAATGCGAAATTTTCCCATACTCTTTCCTGAAACAACATTATTTATTTAGACGTAGTGCAGTGCGGGTTGTCTAATGGCGACATAACTCGTATATAGATATCAGTGAAATTGAAATCCAGCTGTCGAAACTTGTAACGGGAAATAAAATATTAATAATCACTGGAAACACACATAATAACACACACAAATCGAAGTTTTGACAAAAATTCCAACAACAAAAGAATTCACCCAAAAAAATCGACATGTAAGAACGACAATATTGACGTTCACGTTCGCATGGGGAACTAAATAATAAATATAACCCGGAAGAGTTAATGTTATAGCTAGCAGATTAGGTGTGAAAGAACATGAACAGAAAATAGAGATAACAAACCTAAATATCGATGAAACAATACAAACAGAGTATTAGTGGAATAACAGGATATATCTATACGACTGATAGGCATTGATTCCAAAGGGTTCAATCGTGTCAAATGTATGATTTCGTATAAAATCGGTTCTCAAGTGCGAGACGGATATTGACATCAGAGATGCAATACTTAATGGCCACCACATGAATATCATGGGCACCCCAATGGCATGTACCATTGAAGTGGTCAACAACAGGAGTACCAGTTTGATTTTTGATGCTGTATAGATGTTCACAGAATCAGTCGCGAGTTTTCTTCCAGTCTCATCAATATACGTCATGGTGTAGCGCTTGCAGTTTATAGTATAGATGGAATTGTGGGACACACACATGAAGCTCTCTTCAATCGCGAATATGGCTTGGTGAAATGTGACAAACTAGCTATGGGTGACATAAACACAGATGTAGCATTTACTACATTTGTAGCCGATGGTGCCAAAATGATTTTTAACGGTAGGCTTGAGATGACTTTGGACCAATATACACCTGAGGTGCGTGTCACGTCTGTAAGCAACCAGGGAGGGTCGTAGAACACACACGCGACTTAGAATCCGACTCAAGGAGAGGAAAATGTCGGAATATGACATTACGGATAGCAGAGCTATAGGGTGGAAGGTTATAACATTTTTGACCATGTCAGTGGTGGAAGACCTCCGAGTGTTCACTGGCGGGAGAGGCGGCACACTCGAAATAGAGCGGACCTGAAGACCCTGTATGGTATAGATGAGAACTGAACAGATGAGCTATTATTATCTCATGGGCTTTCTGGATAAAGTCCTCATATTGACCATTCGTATTTTAATTAGTAACTGCATGCACCGTGTATCGTCCAACAAAGAAAAGTACGGATAAATCAAAGGTTCACCAACCGATATGACCAAATGTGGAGCTGCAGTGATTAACGCACTGGCTTCGCATATGAGTGGTCCTGGGTTCATTTCCTAGTTGAGGCAGAAATATTTTTCAGATCGCAACGGCTCCCGGGTCGACCCAGCCTTAAACGGGTACCGGATTAATCCGGGAAGTAAAGACTGTGAGGGAGAGTAGATGGCTACCGTCCTCATTTGCAGAGCCTCTGAAATGTGAGATCGCTAACATCTCACACCCCTACCGCATTAATAAATGCTATAGGTTACTTTATTTTACTTTACTTACTTACGACTAAATGTAAGGCCGTAATAAGTGAGACTACTGTAAAAACTGTATAACAATAGTGTTTACGTGATAACAATAGTGCTTACGTGATAACAATAGTGCTTACGTGATAACAATAGCGCTTACGTGATAAGAATAGTGCTTACGTGATAACAATAGCGCTTACGTGATAACAGTAGTGTTTACGTAAAATATATTTTCAATCAAATTGTTTTCAGACAGAGTTGTTTTATATTTTTTATACCCCCCCCCCCCCAGTTTTTTTGTAAATGAAATTTTTAATGCAGGAAGCATGACAAGATCCCCAGACATCAATAGCCATTGGCAGTAGACCATTTTGTAAGTAACCTGCGTTATACCAATGATA
This sequence comes from Meghimatium bilineatum, assembly GCA_034231615.1. Classification (NCBI taxonomy): domain Eukaryota; kingdom Metazoa; phylum Mollusca; class Gastropoda; order Stylommatophora; family Philomycidae; genus Meghimatium; species Meghimatium bilineatum. The sequence goes on from CM067301.1 coordinate 7,264,482, forward strand.
TCGATGGTTTTTGTTGGTTCCGAATCTGAGCTCTAGAAACTCACCTCAAAGTTGAAATACATGAGTTGGAAATATGGCATGGAAATTAACATTCATAAAAGAAAGATATTGGTGACTAGTGATACCAAGCAAGATCCCAAATATAATATGCTAAACGGTCACCTCTTCTTCATCTTTCGTTAGCCTGGAAAGCACATGAAATCTGATGTTTTGTTTCTTCTATAAACTTGACATAAAATTATAAATGAAGACACGAATTCGAGTGCTGAGGTAAATGCAAATAAAGTAAATAGGTTACTATATCAATATAAAATAATAAAATATAGAAAATAACAATAAATAAAAGGAACAAACACAACAGTCAACGTGTCGGTCCAATTGGGACCTTTAAAGACAACAAAAACAGTTAAGAATAAAAGACCATAACGAATATAAACAAAATGGATCTCTCCCACCAGGAAATCAACAAAAAGCCACACCAGATCCAGTGCAACACAATTCCAACATGTGCATATCGATGCGTTCAATATGCCTAAACTATGAAATTCCCAAAGATGAAAGACGCAGAACCAAAGAAAAGGGCACACCAAACAGCACTGCCAAGAACGGGGAGGGGGGCAAGTGGGCAACGGGATTTTCCTACGTGCATTGTATTTCTCTGTCCTTTCCCCTTTTGTCATCCGTTGCCCACTTGCCCCCCCTCCCCGTTCTTGGCAGTGCTGTTTGGTGTGCCCTTTTCTTTGGTTCTGCGTCTTTCATCTTTGGGAATTTCATAGTTTAGGCATATTGAACGCATCGATATGCACATGTTGGAATTGTGTTGCACTGGATCTGGTGTGGCTTTTTGTTGATTTCCTGGTGGGAGAGATCCATTTTGTTTATATTCGTTATGGTCTTTTATTCTTAACTGTTTTTGTTGTCTTTAAAGGTCCCAATTGGACCGACACGTTGACTGTTGTGTTTGTTCCTTTTATTTATTGTTATTTTCTATATTTTATTATTTTATATTGATATAGTAACCTATTTACTTTATTTGCATTTACCTCTATTTGCATGGTTACTGCAGCACTTCCTTTTTGTCGGTCATCCTCCGATATTTGGGTTATTTATATTCGAGTGCTGAGATTTTATATCGAACGAATTCTTTTTTATGGAAGTGAAACATGGACTGTAAACAAAATATTCTAAGCGAATTAGAGGCTACAGAAATGTGGTTTCTGAGAAGAATGATGAAAATAACATGGAAATATAAGAAAACTAATGCAGGGGTTCTCATGATGCTGACTTTAAAAGAGATCAACCATATCAAACATTAGAGACAGAAGGTCTAGATTTCTAGGGCATGTACTGAGAAGAACACAGCTTGAACAAATAATAACCACGGGAAAGATCAAGGGGAGAAGAAATTGGGGACGACAAAGAGAAAAGTTGCTAGATGGACTAGTATTGTGACACGGTAGAAGTTCACCAACCGAGCTTATTGACAACACAAGAGGCAGAGAGTCGTGGAGTAACATGATCGATAACGCCATTCGGCATGGTACTTGATTGATTGATAAACTTGACCTTGCTTTATAACGTGTACATAGCTTCGTAAAGTTTGTCTTCCACCGTTGTTTCTCTAGGCCAGTATATTCGCCTCAGCATTTAATATTCCGGATATTATTAAAGAAGATGTCTGTCCACATGTAAACATGGCCGTGTTGCCAATCGTGAATTTTGTATACATGTGGCTGCGGAGTCGGTTGTGTCCTGTTCTCAGGCGCAGAATGACAACTTGTTCTCGTCTATTCATAATTTGGAAACCATTTTGCAATTAGAGTTGGCTTTCTAATTCCCTTGATCATCTATTTTGCTTTATGTATGTTCTTGGCACTGAACGAGCACAGACCCTAAGAAGTTAAAGGTAAAGGTATGTCCAATGGCAGCAACCTGCCTACGGGGAAGAAGATACATCTCTTCATGTACTAAGCCGCAACAATTATTAGGTGGAGTGGCCAGTTCCCTTCCTTGCTGTTTTTACCTCCCCTAACTCATTTGTCAGGTACATATTTACAGCTGAGTCGACTGAAGGAGTGGTCGTGTCAAGATATAAACCACAACCCGGGTTTTCTTTGGTCCGGTCGTGGATTCGAAACTTTCACGCTGTAACCCGGTCATAGCAAGCAAGCTCACTATGAACTAGGTGAAAAAGTTACCATCTTCAAATATCTCGGGTCCCAACTCGTATGTGATGATGGCAACTCGAAAAATGAGATTATGCTAAAACTCGACATGGCGATGTTGCTATGGAAAGTAAAATCAGTATTACAGTAATGACCAATCTATGCTGATAACTAGTGCTAAGTTTACTTTTATACGGATTGAAAGTTAGACATTCACTGTAGAGACGTAAAGAAGGAATCAGGCTTTGGAAACAAGTGCTACAGACGTGTGTTATATATATATATATATATATATATATATATATATATATATATATATATATATATATATATATATATATATATATATATATATATATATATATATATATATATATATATATATATATATATTCATTATTCTGGTGATAAACAAACTTGCAGGTTATCATGAACCACTTCATTTGGAAATGATGAATCGGCATAAACGTGTTTGGCTTGGACATGTAACGAGACACGACCACCATTATAAAATTACTTTGTAAGTTACAGTCGAAGGATGAAGAAGAAGAGGGGATGGGGAAATTCCGGCTTAATAACATCAAGGAATGGTGGGAGCGTAATTTTTCTACACTTCTCCAAATGGCCGAGTATAGAGTTATTTGGAGAGCAGTGGCGTAACGTGGGTCAATGGCGCCCGGGGCGGATTCATAGTTTTCCGCCCTTGTGTCATTAAAAAAATATGGCAGTGATTGTGAAAGAATGGAAGAAAATAAATTTTCCGCCCTCCCGATGAGGCCGCCCGGGGCGGTCCGCACCCCCGCCCCTTCTCGTTACGCCACTGGTTGCGGGGCATCAACTTTGGCACGACAAAGGCACTTAAATCCCATTTCAATGTTTTCATTATTTTGAGGGGCATTTTGATGCCCAGTGCGACCGCAACCTCCTCGGCACGAACATCACTCAAGGACACAGGGAAGAATATGCTAACAAAGATGGCGGAAATCCCCGTGAATTATAGCTTGTGTCCTGATATAGCCTAATAAGACTATGTCCGATGGTTGAAAGGGGCACGCCTCTCCAAAAGAGAGGCAAACTCATTAACCTACCTATGAATTATAGCAATTTTAGCTTACAGCTGCATAATTACGTGCTATGAATGATACTCTCGGCCGGCGCGTATCGCTTTGTTGAGAAGGATGGAATACATATGGGATAATCCAACTACAATTAAATAAATCCTCTATGTCTTGTCAACACTTTCCTCTATATAACCACATCACTGTTGCCTCTAATTTTTCCACTATCCTGTTTATTTATTGCCAAACTTAGCATAAATATTTTAGAGTCAGTGGTAGGTCCCTATATAGGCCTGAGAAGATTACAGGCTTTCGAGTACACATGCTACAGACAAATTCTACGAATTTCCTATAGGGAACTAAGACCAATGTGTACGTAAGAAATAAATTAGAGATGTGTGCAGGAGTTCAGGAACCATTTCTTTCAATAGTGAAACGACGAAAACTAGCATGGTTCGGACATGTAAGCAGACATGATTCCTTGTCAAAAACAATACTACAGGGAACTGTCGAAGGGGGAAGAAACAGAGGAGGAAAAATAAAGGCATGGACAGACAACATTAAGGAATGGACAGGACAATATATTTCCACACTCATCCGCATCGCTAAGGATATAATTCGCTGGAGGACTCTGTTTGTTGAAGCAACCAATGTGGCACCCCTACGACCGTGAAGGGTTACGGTTTATTGATTGATATAGGCCTAGCCATGAAACTCTCTTCAGCGCTTCTAATGACAGTGACATATTACATAGCATATTCTTCTCAACATCTTAACTAGAAATCTGTGTACCCATACAAATAGAAAATGTATTTCTTTTTAGATTTATAGGTCTATATTGGTGCATATGGTATGCATTGCCTATGCTTCTTCTTCTGCGTTCATTCTCTTATAACCACAACGAATAAATCTTGAGATTTCCGCCGGCGAGAGCGAAGTACCTTGTGCCCCAAGTTCCACAGTTGAACTGTTATTTGTACCTCGATTGGCTCACTTTGTGGTCTAGACATCCGAGGCCCAGCACATCCGTTTTTGTCATGCCTTTAATTCGGGTAGTAGGCTTCCCTAGCCCATGACAGCCTGCCTATCTGTCGACAGTCACGTGGGTGCGAAGTGACTCTTCGCCAAGACGATTGTCGTTCACGTCTATCTCGCGCGAGGTGTTCCGCCGTCTGTGAACCTGCCTCGTGTAATTCGACATTCTGTGTCTATGCCTATCGGATGCTGAACCTTTTTTCATCCACCAGATGAGTTGGACCATGGCTCTTTCGTCTTCTTAGCCGAGGTGTCGTTCACGGACAGCGTGCACCCCTCGCCCAATTCCGAGTCTCACAACACGACATGACCTATAATGGTACACATGGCATACAATGGTATCTAGGTGTATCTTCACTGATGTACTTATTCTGCTCTCCCAAATGGTATTTAATCTGGGCATTGCAGCCGTGGCTATTTCAAGTCTAATTTTCAAGTGTTGACTGCAGCGGATCTCCATCTTCTATCTCTTTCACAGGGTTTCTATCTCTTTCACAGGGTTTCTATATCTTTCACGAGGTTTCTATCTCTTTCACGAGGTTTCTATCTTTTTCACAGGGTTTCTATATCTTTCACGAGGTTTCTATCTCTTCCACAGGGTTTCTATCTCTTTCACGGGGTTTCTATCTCTTTCAGATTGTTGCCATCTCTTTCATAGGGTTTCCATCTCTTTCACGTGGTTTCTATCTCTTTCACAGGGTTTCTATCTATTTCAAATGGCTGCCATCTCTTTCACACGGTTGTCAGCTCTTTCACACGGTTGTCATCTCTTTCACAGGGTTGCCATCTCTTTCACAGGGTTTCTATCTCTTTCACAGGGTTGCCATTTTAAATATCTGGCTCATGATTAAGTTGAATATGACAGGCCAAATGGTGCAGATATCTCAACAAGGCTCTAGACCATGACACATGCATTCTGTTCTCTAGACTACATTCTACCAATCGATTTTGAGAAAGAATGCAAAAAACGAAATATTTGGCAATTTTTTGCCTATTTTGAAAGCATATCTACTTTCACATATAATCTTGTTTAAATTTATCTAAAAATGTGCTTACGTAAAACACATGTTTTTAGAATGGTCCACTTAGACATGACGAACTATCACTAAAACTAGGGTGTTATGATGTAAACAAGAAAACCTACAAATTACAATACACAAAACATTTTCAACATTTATATCAAAAGGCTGATCATGTTTTCTTGTTTAAACTATCATTCAAAGCCTCCAAGTAAAAATTGATAAAGCAGCATCTTAATAAAACTGGCTTGTTTATTTGGGTGGTCTTTGTTAATTTTTTTGCTTTTTTCATAAGTCTCCATTGAAGCCATATCTCTCCACATTTTGTAAACAACTTGTAGAAAACTGGTAACCAAACTACAGAATTAAAAAAGTCAGTCCTGAGCCATGTCGATGAAATAAAATGCAGCTATCACCTCCCAGACAAGAACTGCAAAGAGTAGAAAAATGTTTATCACCACACGCAAGTTTTAAATTGCAGGAAATCAACACACAATTAAGAAATAATGTGCCGAAAAGTTCCGACCCAGTGTCTTATGAAAGCAACACAGAAAACAATAGACATCTACCCAGAACAATGGATTCATGTCTATACTGATGGGTCTGCCTTCAAAGCAGGTTATGGTGTCTATATAGAATATCCAGACAAAACATCTGATGAGTTGTTTGATGCCTGTGGGGAGACATGTTCTAACTATGAAACCGAAATAACAGCACTAGAGGTTGCATTGTACCACCTGAAGACCATATTTGATGCCTTTCCATCAAAAGTTCAAAACATTGTTATTTTCACAGATTCTATGTTCGCTCTTCAAGCACTAGAATGTGATGGACATTGTAAGCCTGAGCTGGTGGAAATATATCACCATGCCAACCAGCTACTTACATTGTTATGCAGTGGATATCTGGCCACTCAAACACACCTGGCAATGACAAGGTAGACAGACTAGCAAAGATGGGAACTCAACAATAACAGCCATATACATAAACAACCATGCACAAAGTTAAAATGATGCTGAAATCTGTGACTAAAGAAAATTGGGTGAACAGATACGCTATGGGAAACACTGAGAGGGAAATCTATAAATATATGACCAGCCCAAATCCTAAAGATAACATCAACCTCCTGGGAAAAAAAGGACAGAGTATCATCTTCCGACTGCACACCACACAACATGTACAGCTTAACAATCACCTGAACAGAATACAACCACAACACACAATCCAGAGTGTCGACTGTGCACTCATCCCTATGAAAATGGTGACCGCAACCTTTTTAAATGCACAGCACTGGATGACATCAGGAAAATGCTTCTCCCTCCAGGGCTAGATAAATGGAACACATTATTTGAACAAAACAACAGCTCACAAGCACATGCATATATCACACAATGGCATTGGGTCAAAGGGCATGAGCCCATGGACCGCTGGATCAGCAACCAACCAACCAACCAATAAAACTTGCCTAGGAAAGAAATCCTGTGAAACATAGACACTATGCATTTTGGCAATTTAATTAATTTGAGGGTCTCCTTGTTCAAATGAAATTTTGCACTGGCCAGCTTTTCGACCATCTGTAAAGATGCAAAAAGCTGTAATTTTGTATGGTTTCTTCTAACTATATCAAGACCTTGTTTTAATGTATTCGGGTAGAGGGTAACTTTGTTTCGTAAAATGGGGTCGCAAATCAGTTTGTTTCTATAAAATGGGGTCATGACTAAAAATATTTCAGAATCAGAGCGATTGATGTAGAAGAAATCTCTTATTTCTAAGACATGTCTCTAAATCTGGACAATCATTCTTTGATATAATTCTGTCATTCATTGTGGTTTAAAAAAATGACAAAATACTTCATATAATCTTCAACAATTTTATTTACATTAAATATCTATTCTATTTATAAACCTGCACCCATCAGGGTGATACTGGTATCACATTGAAATCTTTAGCACACAGTCCCCCACAGCGAGGTGAAAATTCTTGAGACTAATGGGAATCGAACCAGGCCCATTCTAGTGGCATCAAATCACCTTGCAAGGTATGGTTTTAACAATACATTTGCGTGAAATGAGATGTTTGAGAAAAGTTAAAAATATCAAACATTGAGACCAACGGAGAAATGAAGATATCAGAGACGAACTAAAAACCATCTCAAGACTACATTGAGAGACAGCAAACAAGGTGGTTTAGTCACATCATTAGAATGGAACCAAAGCAACCAGCACTTTGTGCATACAACAGCTGAAGATCGGGCTACAGGGAACAAGGAAGACCAAGAATTAGATGGATGGAGACAATCAAAGAAACCATAAAGAGACACGTGCTGACAATAGCCAAAGTCTGACAACTCCAACTTCACCCACAACATTTAACAACACAATTGGAGGACCCATGTAATAGGACAGCAAAGTACACCCCTAAAACTCCCTCTTTGGCACCCCAATCATAAAGCCCTGATTGTTTCCATTCATGGGCAGTAGGGTTAGTAAAGCATCAAGAGGTTTCAGCAGCTCTAGCTAATATTTTTCTTTTCCACTCTTCATATTCCACTACTGAAGTCATTTGTTGATGCTTATCTGCAGTCTGTTCTACTTTCTGTCTTTTTTATCTCTCATCATCTGAAAATTAGAAAAGTTAAAAAAAGGGTTCAAAAATTGTAAAGGATTGACTTCACTGTACTAGGTTTCCCATATATACTCATCACTCTCAACAAAGTGGCATGCCACCTGCCAAGAGTACCACTCATAGCACGTAACTCCATAGCTTCAAGTGATAACCCACAGTGATCTCTGAAAAAAATCCACTTCATACACAAAATGACATGAGTCAGATTCGAACTCATGACCTCTTGAACTCAAGGTGAACAGCGTAACCCCATTACACTAGGGAGATCCCCCTGAAAATTTGAAAGTTGTGACAAATCTTCAAATTAATAATATTGACTTTAATTAAAGTTTTATTTGGGTCAGTACACATCACAGCCAGCCCCTTGTCATGGATATGAAGATTTAGTCGCACCCAGTATGTTGACGAGATCTTAAAGTGTTGCGCAGAATAGCAAAACTATGACGTGTCATGTATGTTGTTAAAGATGAATAAGGAAATTTAGGGTTGCTCGACCCATCCCATAGAATACTAAAGTAACCCAGAAGTCATTCTGAAGTTGGAATGTGTCGCAGAAAGACGAGATATCACAAATAAGCTGTAAACCACACATAATGAACTCAGTTCTCTAGACTCATTCTTTGACATGGCTTTATGGTCACTTTGACCCATGTGATAGGATAGAAAAGTACACCCCTAAAGCTCCTTAGCTGTCTCTTACAACATGCATAGCAGGTCACAAGGTTGCTATACTTTGATCCCCTTTTGGGCATCAGCAGATCAATAGAATAATGTCACATCTGTCCTTGTCTGGAACGCGTGCCTATGTAATAGTTCGATAATAAGCAGAAAATAGAACGAACTCAGAAATTATGCACAGGTTCATTGAAATTTTGTTATGGTGTACACAGTTTTCATGTAGTCAATAATTTTACATCACTTGCAGAGCGTGTCCCCACAAATTACAAAAATGGCTAATGTTAGTGAAATTATGCCATCATTTAATGAGAAGGGATAATGCTAGAGTTTGGAGGGGAGAGGTGTTAGGCGAAGTGTTAAAACTAATTCTCAGGAGCACAGTAGCCTAGTTGATAGTGAGCTTGCTTGCTATCACTGGATTACAGCATACCAGGTTCAAAACCTTGTCCGGACAAAATAAAATTCCTGTTGTGATTTCTCGCTGGACACAACCACTCCTCCTGTCGACTCAGCTGTAATATGGTACCTGACGCATGAGTTAGGGGAGGTAAAGACAGTAAAAAAGGGAACTGGCCACCCCAATTAATAGCTGCTGTGGCTTAGTGCATGAAGTTATATTCATCCGTGACATCAGGTGGCTGCCATGGGGCCTACCTTTACCTACAACTAATTCTAATTCTATCGCTACTCCCTCCTACTGTGATTAAAAAACTGTGTTCTTCCTATTTTCGTTAATTATTTCCATGGCTTCAAACTACTAGACAATTGCATTCTGCAATGTCACAAACTATAAAAAAATTATGACCAGACAATTCTTTAAAAACTATGAGCGCTGTAAACATTGGTAGGCATACGTTCCCAGACATGAACCGTTACTTCTTCTTCTACATTCATTCTCAAACTCTTGTAAACTAGCAGGATGTATTCTGGAGAACAGAATCTGCCAAATCAAGGTTTACAGCTGTCTGAGATATCTGCTCCTTTCAGTACAACAAACCAAATTTAGTACAGCTTTGTGGGTCACTGACGTCACATGGGTCCATTCATTATTCGTGGTTTAAATAAAAATTACTCCCATGGTTAAACCAGACATGAGAAAGTTGGATACCAAGGCTCAAACTCTGGGAAGGTGCCATATTAATTTAGCAAGTGTTGTCGAGGACCCTCTTCAGGTGGTTTCTGGTCTTTTTCTTCATTCCAAAACTTCCAATGGATATCTCTTGCAGCAGAACAATGGTCCTACTAGATTTCCATCAGAATTTAGTCCAGAGAATGGAAATTCTCTGCATTGAGCCGCCGTTTTATTTACACCAATAATACGACACATCCATCTTCGATGGGGGTTTCTGGTCAACCACTGACTAGACAGCTGAGCACTTATGGGAAACCGTGTGTTATGACACTGGTTCATAATTCATATTACCGTTACCTTTTACAGTTGATCCCAAATCGTCATTATCGACTATGACAAACAAACATGACGATCATGCAGTCTCCGGATTACATCCTGATAATATGCAGGAGTTTAAGAACGAACACAGAAGAAGAGTGCCCAAAGAGCACTAGAAAACACTTCAAGTGAATGGATTCATCACACTCTGTGGTCTGTATCAAAAGCTAAAAAAAAACATTTGCCAACTGGGTCAGATGGTCTGCCAAAATTAATTAACATCTTTCTGTAGATATCCGTCTCTATAGGCCAGCATTCTTCCTTTAACTGATTTAGTGAAATGCAGTCTTGCAGGATATGTTCCGTTGTCTGCCCACATGGACACAGATGTAATGTTACCAGTCTTGGATAAATATATAGTATAAGAAATATAACAAAATAGAGGACGACAAATACACTGATATTGTTACTACCTTGAATTTGAGCTTCTACGACCTCCAACAAACTCCTCTTTGTACTTTTTACTTGTGGACTTTTGTCTGTGGATTGATGATTTATTCATTTCAGACATTTAACATTTACTTTAATGATACAAAAAGGGGCATAGAATAGAAGAGACCAAACATTTCAAAAGATGTAGAGTTTCCATTTTACTTACATCAAATATTGACAGACAGTTAGTTAATCGGTAGTAATAAATGAATAGGCAAAAAATATTCTGGCAAGGACCTTCTTCGCCCTTGTTGCCCGGCCTGAAGGGGGAGAAAATAATAGTGAAACTCTTACATGTCATGCATGTTGTAAGAGGTGACTCAGACTTTTAGGGGGTGGATTTGGCTGTCACATCCCTTACAGGGTCAAATGACACAGAAACCATGCTAAAGTCAAATGTGTCAGGACCAATGGCCAAGATATCACATCCAAGCTGCAAGCCATGACACGGTGCATTTAATTCTCCAGACTACATACTGTTAATCTGAAGGAGTTTGAAAAAGAACGCAGATGAAAAGGGCCTCCTTAATATGATACTGGAGAAATTATGATGGTTGCACAGAACAGAGAGTAGCAGTGCTTGATGATGGTTGCACAGAACAGAGAGTAGCAGTGCTTGATGATGGTTGCACAGAACAGAGAGTAGCAGTGCTTGATGATGTTTGCACAGAACAGAGATTAGCAGTGCTTGATGATGGTTGCACAGAACAGAGAGTAGCAGTGCTTGATGATGGTTGCACAGAACAGAGATTAGCAGTGCTTGATGATGTTCTGCTAAAGAAACATCACATTAAAGAAACTATTGGTTAATCCATGTTATTGTACTTCAAGGCAAACCCACAATGCTACATCTCCCTGAGAAAATGTCAAAGAATATGCATGCTGATAGTCCCCATGGCTAGCTAGCTGGATAAACACTCTTAATTCTACTCAACATGTTCTGAGTTTTATTTATACCATAAATAATATTGAATTGCTGCCCATGTGTTACCGAGGTCTGAGAGGAAAGTAAAGAACAGCAACATTGTTTACCTTCCATGCATGTTGTAAGAGGCGACTAAGGAGGTTATGAGATGGAGTTGGCTGTCCCATTCCATATAGGGTCAACATGACCCAACTAGGTCAGATGGTCTGCCAAATTAATTAACAGCTTTCTGTGAATATCCATCTCTGTGGGCCAGTGTTCCTCCTTTAACTGGTTTAATGAAATGTAGTCTTGCAGGATATGTTCTGCTGTCTGTCCACATAGACACAGAGGTAATGTTACCAGTCTTGGATGAATATATAGTATATGAAATATAATTGTTGTAGTGTGACAAGTATGTCAACAACAATATATTCACGTGATCAAATAAACATGAAAAGCGAGACAACATTATTACCAAGTGTTTGAGGTACATGTTTATTCAACTGGATAATCAGTCTGTCTATAGTTGCTTTCCTGACTCCACTTTTTTCTTTAAGTTTGAATAAGTCAATTTTAAGCTTCAGTGTCCTGGTTTGAGAAAGAACACAACTTTGTTAGCAAGTAGATAGTCGTGTGAACTAGAAAACAGATGTGTCAGCTTATATGACATGTGTGAACTAGATGACTGATGTGTGAGCTAGAAGACATATGTGTGAGCTAGAAAACAGATTTGTGAGCTAGAAGACAGTTGTGTGCGCTAAGACAAATGTTGATCTAGAAGACAGATGTGTGAGCTAGAAGACAGATGTGTGAACTAGAAGACAGATGTGTGAGCTAGAAAACAGATGTTTGAACTAGAAGATAGGTGTGTGAGCTAAAAGAAACAATTTGTGAGCTAGAAGAAAATCATGTACGCTAAGACAAACGTTGATCTAGAAGGCAGATGAGTGCATTTTTAAAATACATAATTAAGCAAGACTGTAGTTTCCTAAATATTTGTGGTTACGGGTGGGTAGGGGAGAAGGGTAATACCTATTGATGAATCTATGGAGAGCACTTTAGCAGCAATATCTCATCATATCAAACTCTAGCAGCAATATGCTAATTTGCTGCCATTTTTCATATTAATTAGTTCTGCACGCACCTAAAAATTGTAGAAATAGGATCTTACCTTTGCCAACACAAATATATATAATTTCTGTGGTATTTAATTATATTCAATAGTTTGATAATTTATTTTCATTTTTATTATGCTAATTTGCTTCAATTTTTAATATTAATTAGTTCTGTGTGCACCTAAAAATTATAGAAATACAATCAACAGATGCGTCTTGCCTATGCTAATAAAAATATAGGTACAATACAAGAACCAGTGGACAGGTTTCTATGGAATAAACAGCTAACATAAATAGACGGAATGACATTCCTAGAAGTTGCATATATACAGACGAGTCCACTATTCGACACATTGCGCGATGAGAGCCCCTTACCACTCGACATGCACGCTGCACACTGAGTGGGAGGTGGTGGGCCAGTTCATTGCGCGCATATCGCTTGATCAGTAATTTATGTTACGACTTTTTAAGTTTCTGAGATAGTGCAATAGCATATGAAATTAAAAAGTGGTATGTTGTTAACCACCTCTTCAGGTGGTTTCTGGTCTTTTTCTTCATTCCACAACTTCCAATGGATATCTCTTGCAGCAGAACAATGGTCCTACTAGATTTCCATCAGAATTTAGTCCAGAGAATGGAAATTCTCTGCATTGAGCCGCCGTTTTATTTACACCAATAATACGACACATCCATCTTCGATGGGGGTTTCTGGTCAACCACTGACTAGACAGCTGAGCACTTATGGGAAACCGTGTGTTATGACACTGGTTCATAACTCATATTACCGTTACCTTTTACAGTTGATCCCAAATCGTCATTATCGACTATGACAAACAAACATGACGATCATGCAGTCTCCGGATTACATCCTGATAATATGCAGGAGTTTAAGAATGAACACAGAAGAAGAGTGCCCAAAGAGCACTAGAAAACACTTCAAGTGAATGGATTCATCAAACTCTGTGGTCTGTATCAAAAGCTGGAAAAAAAAACATCTGCCAACTGGGTCAGATGGTCTGCCAAAATTAATTAACATCTTTCTGTAGATATCCGTCTCTATAGGCCAGCATTCTTCCTTTAACTGATTTAGTGAAATGCAGTCTTGCAGGATATGTTCCATTGTCTGCCCACATGGACACAAAGGTAAAGTTACCAGTCTTGGATGAATATATAGTATAAGAAATATAACAAAATAGAGGACGACAAATACACTGATATTGTTACTACCTTGAATTTGAGCTTCTACGACCTCCATCAAACTCCTCTTTGTACTTTTTACTTGTGGACTTTTGTCTGTGGATTGATGATTTATTCATTTCAGACATTTAAAATTTACTTTAATGATACAAAAAGGGGCATAGAATAGAAGAGACCAAACATTTCAAAAGATGTAGAGTTTCCATTTTACTTACATCAAATATTGACAGACAGTTAGTTAATCGGTAGTAATAAATGAATAGGCAAAAAATATTCTGGCAAGGACCTTCTTCGCCCTTGTCGCCAGAGAGTAGCAGTGTTTGATGATGGTTGCACAGAACAGAGAGTAGCAGTGCTTGATGATGGTTGCACAGAACAGAGAGTAGCAGTGCTTGATGATGGTTGCACAGAACAGAGAGTAGCAGTGCTTGATGATGGTTGCACAGAACAGAGAGTAGCAGTGCTTGATGATGGTTGAACAGAACAGAGAGTAGCAGTGCTTGATGATGGTTGCACAGAACAGAGAGTAGCAGTGCTTGATGATGTTCTGCTAAAGAAACATCACATTAAAGAAACTATTGGTTAATCCATGTTATTGTACTTCAAGGCAAACCCACAATGCTACATCTCCCTGAGAAAATGTCAAAGAATATGCATGCTGATAGTCCCCATGGCTAGCTAGCTGGATAAACACTCTTAATTCTACTCAACATGTTCTGAGTTTTATTTATACCATAAATAATATTGAATTGCTGCCCATGTGTTACCGAGGTCTGAGAGGAAAGTAAAGAACAGCAACATTGTTTACCTTCCATGCATGTTGTAAGAGGCGACTAAGGAGGTTATGAGATGGAGTTGGCTGTCCCATTCCATATAGGGTCAACATGACCCAACTAGGTCAGATGGTCTGCCAAATTAATTAACAGCTTTCTGTGAATATCCATCTCTGTGGGCCAGTGTTCCTCCTTTAACTGGTTTAATGAAATGTAGTCTTGCAGGATATGTTCTGCTGTCTGTCCACATAGACACAGATGTAATGTTACCAGTCTTGAATAAATATATAGTATATGAAATATAATTGTTGTAGTGTGACAAGTATGTCAACAACAATATATTCACGTGATCAAATAAACATGAAAAGCGAGACAACATCATTACCAAGTGTTTGAGGTACATGTTTATTCAACTGGATAATCAGTCTGTCTATAGTTGCTTTCCTGACTCCACTTTTTTCTTTAAGTTTGAATAAGTCAATTTTAAGCTTCAGTGTCCTGGTTTGAGAAAGAACACAACTTTGTTAGCAAGTAGATAGTCGTGTGAACTAGAAAACAGATGTGTCAGCTTATATGACATGTGTGAACTAGATGACTGATGTGTGAGCTAGAAGACATATGTGTGAGCTAGAAGACAGTTGTGTGCGCTAAGACAAATGTTGATCTAGAAGACAGATGTGTGAGCTAGAAGACAGATGTGTGAACTAGAAGACAGATGTGTGAGCTAGAAAACAGATGTTTGAACTAGAAGATAGGTGTGTGAGCTAAAAGAAACAATTTGTGAGCTAGAAGAAAATCATGTACGCTAAGACAAACGTTGATCTAGAAGGCAGATGAGTGCATTTTTAAAATACATAATTAAGCAAGACTGTAGTTTCCTAAATATTTGTGGTTACGGGTGGGTAGGGGAGAAGGGTAATACCTATTGATGAATCTATGGAGAGCACTTTAGCAGCAATATCTCATCATATCAAACTCTAGCAGCAATATGCTAATTTGCTGCCATTTTTCATATTAATTAGTTCTGCACGCACCTAAAAATTGTAGAAATAGGATCTTACCTTTGCCAACACAAATATATATAATTTCTGTGGTATTTAATTATATTCAATAGTTTGATAATTTATTTTCATTTTTATTATGCTAATTTGCTTCAATTTTTAATATTAATTAGTTCTGTGTGCACCTAAAAATTATAGAAATACAATCAACAGATGCGTCTTGCCTATGCTAATAAAAATATAGGTACAATACAAGAACCAGTGGACAGGTTTCTATGGAATAAACAGCTAACATAAATAGACGGAATGACATTCCTAGAAGTTGCATATATACAGACGAGTCCACTATTCGACACATTGCGCGATGAGAGCCCCTTACCACTCGACATGCACGCTGCACACTGAGTGGGAGGTGGTGGGCCAGTTCATTGCGCGCATATCGCTTGATCAGTAATTTATGTTACGACTTTTTAAGTTTCTGAGATAGTGCAATAGCATATGAAATTAAAAAGTGGTATGTTGTTAACCACCTCTTCAGGTGGTTTCTGGTCTTTTTCTTCATTCCACAACTTCCAATGGATATCTCTTGCAGCAGAACAATGGTCCTACTAGATTTCCATCAGAATTTAGTCCAGAGAATGGAAATTCTCTGCATTGAGCCGCCGTTTTATTTACACCAATAATACGACACATCCATCTTCGATGGGGGTTTCTGGTCAACCACTGACTAGACAGCTGAGCACTTATGGGAAACCGTGTGTTATGACACTGGTTCATAACTCATATTACCGTTACCTTTTACAGTTGATCCCAAATCGTCATTATCGACTATGACAAACAAACATGACGATCATGCAGTCTCCGGATTACATCCTGATAATATGCAGGAGTTTAAGAATGAACACAGAAGAAGAGTGCCCAAAGAGCACTAGAAAACACTTCAAGTGAATGGATTCATCAAACTCTGTGGTCTGTATCAAAAGCTGAAAAAAAAAACATCTGCCAACTGGGTCAGATGGTCTGCCAAAATTAATTAACATCTTTCTGTAGATATCCGTCTCTATAGGCCAGCATTCTTCCTTTAACTGATTTAGTGAAATGCAGTCTTGCAGGATATGTTCCATTGTCTGCCCACATGGACACAAAGGTAAAGTTACCAGTCTTGGATGAATATATAGTATAAGAAATATAACAAAATAGAGGACGACAAATACACTGATATTGTTACTACCTTGAATTTGAGCTTCTACGACCTCCAACAAACTCCTCTTTGTACTTTTTACTTGTGGACTTTTGTCTGTGGATTGATGATTTATTCATTTCAGACATTTAAAATTTACTTTAATGATACAAAAAGGGGCATAGAATAGAAGAGACCAAACATTTCAAAAGATGTAGAGTTTCCATTTTACTTACATCAAATATTGACAGACAGTTAGTTAATCGGTAGTAATAAATGAATAGGCAAAAAATATTCTGGCAAGGACCTTCTTCGCCCTTGTCGCCAGAGAGTAGCAGTGTTTGATGATGGTTGCACAGGAGAGAGAGTAGCAGTGCTTGATGATGGTTGCACAGAACAGAGAGTAGCAGTGCTTGATGATGGTTGCACAGAACAGAGAGTAGCAGTGCTTGATGATGGTTGCACAGAACAGAGAGTAGCAGTGCTTGATGATGTTCTGCTAAAGAAACATCACATTAAAGAAACTATTGGTTAATCCATGTTATTGTACTTCAAGGCAAACCCACAATTCTACATCTCCCTGAGAAAATGTCAAAGAATATGCATGCTAATTGTCCCCATGGCTAGCTAGCTGGATAAACACTCTTAATTCTACTCGACATGTTCTCAGTTCTATTTATACCATAAATAATATTGAATTGCTGCCCATGTGTTACCGAGGTCTGAGAGGAAAGTAAAGAACAGCAACATTGTTTACCTTCCATGCATGTTGTAAGAGGCGACTAAGGAGGTTATGAGATGGAGTTGGCTGTCCCATTCCATATAGGGTCAACATGACCCAACTAGGTCAGATGGTCTGCCAAATTAATTAACAGCTTTCTGTGAATATCCATCTCTGTGGGCCAGTGTTCCTCCTTTAACTGGTTTAATGAAATGTAGTCTTGCAGGATATGTTCTGCTGTCTGTCCACATAGACACAGAGGTAATGTTACCAGTCTTGAATGAATATATAGTATATGAAATATAATTGTTGTAGTGTGACAAGTATGTCAACAACAATATATTCACATGATCAAATAAACATGAAAAGCGAGACAACATCATTACCAAGTGTTTGAGGTACATATTTATTCAACTGGATAATCAGTCTGTCTATAGTTGCTTTCCTGGCTCCACTTTGTTCTTTAAGTTTGAATAAGTCAATTTTAAGCTTCAGTGTCCTGGTTTGAGAAAGAACACAACTTTGTTAGCTAGTAGATAGTCGTGTGAACTAGAAAACAGATGTGTGAGCTAGAAGACAGATGTGTGAACTAGATGACTGATGTGTGAGCTAGAAGACAGATGTGTGAACTAGAAGACAGATGTGTGAGCTAGAAGACAGATGTGTGAGCTAGAAGACAGTTGTGTGCGCTAAGACAAATGTTGATCTAGAAGACAGATGTGTGAGCTAGAAGACAGATGTGTGAGCTAGAAGACAGATGTGTGAACTAGAAGACAGATGTGTGAACTAGAAGACAGATGTGTGAACTAGAAGACATGTGTGTGAACTAGAAGACATATGTGTGAACTAGAAGACATGTGTGTGAACTAGAAGACATATGTGTGAACTAGAAAACAGATGTGTGAGCTAGAAAACAGATGTGTGCGCTAAGACAAATGTTGATCTAGAAGACAGATGTGTGAACTAGAAGACATATGTGTGAACTAGAAGACATATGTGTGAACTAGAAGACATGTGTGTGAACTAGAAGACATATGTGTGAACTAGAAAACAGATGTGTGAGCTAGAAAACAGATGTGTGCGCTAAGACAAATGTTGATCTAGAAGACAGATGTGTGAACTAGAAGACATGTGTGTGAACTAGAAGACATATGTGTGAAATAGAAGACATATGTGTGAACTAGAAGACATATGTGTGAACTAGAAAACAGATGTGTGAGCTAGAAAACAGATGTGTGCGCTAAGACAAATGTTGATCTAGAAGACAGATGTGTGAGCTAGAAGACAGATGTGTGAACTAGAAGACAGATGTGTGAACTAGAAGACAGATGTGTGAACTAGAAGACATGTGTGTGAACTAGAAGACATATGTGTGAACTAGAAGACATGTGTGTGAACTAGAAGACATATGTGTGAACTAGAAGACATATGTGTGAACTAGAAGAAACAATTTGTGAGCTAGAAGAAAATCATGTACGCTAAGACAAACGTTGATCTAGAAGGCAGATGAGTGCATTTTTAAAATACATAATTAAGCAAGACTGTAGTTTCCTAAATATTTGTGGTTACGGGTGGGTAGGGGAGAAGGGTAATACCTATTGATGAATCTATGGAGAGCACTTTAGCAGCAATATCTCATCATATCAAACTCTAGCAGCAATATGCTAATTTGCTGCCATTTTTCATATTAATTAGTTCTGCACGCACCTAAAAATTGTAGAAATAGGATCTTACCTTTGCCAACACAAATATATATAATTTCTGTGGTATTTAATTATATTCAATAGTTTGATAATTTATTTTCATTTTTATTATGCTAATTTGCTTCAATTTTTAATATTAATTAGTTCTGTGTGCACCTAAAAATTATAGAAATACAATCAACAGATGCGTCTTGCCTATGCTAATAAAAATATAGGTACAATACAAGAACCAGTGGACAGGTTTCTATGGAATAAACAGCTAACATAAATAGACGGAATGAAATTCCTAGAAGTTGCATATATACAGATGAGTCCACTATTCGACACATTGCGCGATGAGAGCCCCTAACCACTCAACATGCATGCTGCACACTGAGTGGGAGGTGGTGGGCCAGTTCATTGCGCGCATATCGCTTGATCAGTAATTTATGTTATGAGTTTTTAAGTTTCTGAGATAGTGCAATAGCATATGAAATTAAAAAGTGGTATGTTGTTAACCACCTCTTCAGGTGGTTTCTGGTCTTTTTCTTTATTCCAAAACTTCCAATGGATATCTCTTGCAGCAGAACAATGGTCCTACTAGATTTCCATCAGAATTTAGTCCAGAGAATGGAAATTCTCTGCATTGAGCCGCCGTTTTATTTACACCAATAATACGACACATCCATCTTCGATGGGGGTTTCTGGTCAACCACTGACTAGACAGCTGAGCACTTATGGGAAACCGTGTGTTATGACACTGGTTCATAACTCATATTACCGTTACCTTTTACAGTTGATCCCAAATCGTCATTATCGACTATGACAAACAAACATGACGATCATGCAGTCTCCGGATTACATCCTGATAATATGCAGGAGTTTAAGAACGAACACAGAAGAAGCGTGCCCAAAGAGCACTAGAAAACACTTCAAGTGAATGGATTCATCACACTCTGTGGTCTGTATCAAAAGCTAAAAAAAAACATTTGCCAACTGGGTCAGATGGTCTGCCAAAATTAATTAACATCTTTCTGTAGATATCCGTCTCTATAGGCCAGCATTCTTCCTTTAACTTATTTAGTGAAATGCAGTCTTGCAGGATATGTTCCATTGTCTGCCCACATGGACACAAAGGTAAAGTTACCAGTCTTGGATGAATATATAGTATAAGAAATATAACAACATAGAGGACGACAAATACACTGATATTGTTACTACCTTGAATTTGAGCTTCTACGACCTCCAACAAACTCCTCTTTGTACTTTTTACTTGTGGACTTTTGTCTGTGGATTGATGATTTATTCATTTCAGATATTTAACATTTACTTTAATGATACAAAAAGGGTCATAGAATAGAAGAGACCAAACATTTCAAAAGATGTAGAGTTTCCGTTCTACTTACATCAAATATTGACAGACAGTTAGTTAATCGGTAGTAATAAATGAATAGGCAAAAAATATTCTGGCAAGGACCTTCTTTGCCCTTGTTGCCCGGCCTGAAGGGGGAGAAAATAATAGTGAAACTCTTACATGTCATGCATGTTGTAAGAGGTGACTCAGACTTTTAGGGGGTGGATTTGGCTGTCACATCCCTTACAGGGTCAAATGACACAGAAACCATGCTAAAGTCAAATGTGTCAGGACCAATGGCCAAGATATCACATCCAAGCTGCAAGCCATGACACGGTGCATTTAATTCTCCAGACTACATACTGTTAATCTGAAGGAGTTTGAAAAATAACGCAGATGAAAAGGGCCTCCTTAATATGACACTGGAGAAATTATGATGGTTGCACAGAACAGAGAGTAGCAGTGCTTGATGATGGTTGCACAGGAGAGAGAGTAGCAGTGCTTGATGATGGTTGCACAGAACAGAGAGTAGTAGTGCTTGATGATGTTCTGCTAAAGAAACATCACATTAAAGAAACTATTGGTTAATCCATGTTATTGTACTTCAAGGCAAACCCACAATTCTACATCTCCCTGAGAAAATGTCAAAGAATATGCATGCTGATAGTCCCCATGGCTAGCTAGCTGGATAAACACTCTTAATTCTACTCGACATGTTCTCAGTTCTATTTATACCATAAATAGTATTGAATTGCTGCCCATGTGTTACCGAGGTCTGAGAGGAAAGTGAAGAACAGCAACATTGTTTACCTTCCATGCATGTTGTAAGAGGCGACTAAGGAGGTTATGAGATGGAGTTGGCTGTCCCATTCCATATAGGGTCAACATGACCCAACAAGGTCAGATGGTCTGCCAAATTAATTAACAGCTTTCTGTGAATATCCATCTCTGTGGGCCAGTGTTCCTCCTTTAACTGGTTTAATGAAATGTAGTCTTGCAGGATATGTTCTGCTGTCTGGCCACATAGACACAGAGGTAATGTTACCAGTCTTGGATGAATATATAATATATGAAATATAATAGATGTAGTGTGACAAGTATGTCGACAACAATATATTCACGTGATCAAATAAACATGAAAAGCGAGACAACATTATTACCAAGTGTTTGAGGTACATGTTTATTCAACTGGATAATCAGTCTGTCTATAGTTGCTTTCCTGACTCCACTTTGTTCTTTAAGTTTGAATAAGTCAATTTTAAGCTTCAGTGTCCTGGTTTGAGAAAGAACACAACTTTGTTAGCTAGTAGATAGTCGTGTGAACTAGAAAACAGATGTGTCAGCTTATATGACATGTGTGAACTAGATGACTGATGTGTGAGCTAGAAGACATATGTGTGAGCTAGAAGACAGATGTGTGAGCTAGAAGACATATGTGTGAGCTAGAAAACAGATTTGTGAGCTAGAAGACAGTTGTGTGCGCTAAGACAAATGTTGATCTAGAAGACAGATGTGTGAGCTAGAAGACAGATGTGTGAGCTAGAAGACAGATGTGTGAGCTAGAAGACAGATGTGTGAACTAGAAGACATGTGTGAGCTAGAAGACAGATGTGTGAACTAGAAGACATATGTGTGAGCTAGAAAACAGATGTTTGAACTAGAAGATAGGTGTGTGAGCTAAAAGAAACAATTTGTGCGCTAGAAGAAATTCATGTTCACTAAGACAAACGTTGATCTAGAAGGCAGATGAGTGCATTTTTAAAATACATAATTAAGCAAGACTGTAGTTTCCTAAATATTTGTGGTTACGGGTGGGTAGGGGAGAAGGGTAATACCTATTGATGAATCTATGGAGAGCACTTTAGCAGCAATATCTCATCATATCAAACTCTAGCAGCAATATGCTAATTTGCTGCCATTTTTCATATTAATTAGTTCTGCACGCACCTAAAAATTGTAGAAATAGGATCTTACCTTTGCCAACACAAATATATATAATTTCTGTGGTATTTAATTATATTCAATAGTTTGATAATTTATTTTCATTTTTATTATGCTAATTTGCTTCAATTTTTAATATTAATTAGTTCTGTGTGCACCTAAAAATTATAGAAATACAATCAACAGATGCGTCTTGCCTATGCTAATAAAAATATAGGTACAATACAAGAACCAGTGGACAGGTTTCTATGGAATAAACAGCTAACATAAATAGACGGAATGAAATTCCTAGAAGTTGCATATATACAGATGAGTCCACTATTCGACACATTGCGCGATGAGAGCCCCTAACCACTCAACATGCACGCTGCACACTGAGTGGGAGGTGGTGGGCCAGTTCATTGCGCGCATATCGCTTGATCAGTAATTTATGTTACGACTTTTTAAGTTTCTGAGATAGTGCAATAGCATATGAAATTAAAAAGTGGTATGTTGTTAACCACCTCTTCAGGTGGTTTCTGGTCTTTTTCTTCATTCCAAAACTTCCAATGGATATCTCTTGCAAAAGAACAATGGTCCTACTAGATTTCCATCAGAATTTAGTCCAGAGAATGGAAATTCTCTGCATTGAGCCGTCGTTTTATTTACACCAATAATACGACACATCCATCTTCGATGGGGGTTTCTGGTCAACCACTGACTAGACAGCTGAGCACTTATGGAAAACCGTGTGTTATGACACTGGTTCATAACTCATATTACCGTTACCTTTTACAGTTGATCCCAAATCGTCATTATCGACTATGACAAACAAACATGACGATCATGCAGTCTCCGGATTACATCCTGATAATATGCAGGAGTTTAAGAACGAACACAGAAGAAGAGTGCCCAAAGAGCACTAGAAAACACTTCAAGTGAATGGATTCATCACATTCTGTGGTCTGTATCAAAAGCTGAAAAAAAAACATTTGCCAACTGGGTCAGATGGTCTGCCAAAATTAATTAACATCTTTCTGTAGATATCCGTCTCTATAGGCCAGCATTCTTCCTTTAACTGATTTAGTGAAATGCAGTCTTGCAGGATATGTTCCATTGTCTGCCCACATGGACACAGAGGTAAAGTTACCAGTCTTGGATGAATATATAGTATAAGAAATATAACAAAATAGAGGACGACAAATACACTGATATTGTTACTACCTTGAATTTGAGCTTCTACGACCTCCAACAAACTCCTCTTTGTACTTTTTACTTGTGGACTTTTGTCTTTGGATTGATGATTTATTCATTTCAGATATTTAACATTTACTTTAATGATACAAAAAGGGTCATAGAATAGAAGAGACCAAACATTTCAAAAGATGTAGAGTTTCCGTTTTACTTACATCAAATATTGACAGACAGTTAGTTAATCGGTAGTAATAAATGAATAGGCAAAAAATATTCTGGCAAGGACCTTCTTCGCCCTTGTTGCCCGGCCTGAAGGGGGAGAAAATAATAGTGAAACTCTTACATGTCATGCATGTTGTAAGAGGTGACTCAGACTTTTAGGGGGTGGATTTGGCTGTCACATCCCTTACAGGGTCAAATGACACAGAAACCATGCTAAAGTCAAATGTGTCAGGACCAATGGCCAAGATATCACATCCAAGCTGCAAGCCATGACACGGTGCATTTAATTCTCCAGACTACATACTGTTAATCTGAAGGAGTTTGAAAAAGAACGCAGATGAAAAGGGCCTCCTTAATATGACACTGGAGAAATTATGATGGTTGCACAGAACAGAGAGTAGCAGTGCTTGATGATGGTTGCACAGGAGAGAGAGTAGCAGTGCTTGATGATGGTTGCACAGGAGAGAGAGCAGCAGTGCTTGATGATGGTTGCACAGAACAGAGAGTAGCAGTGCTTGATGATGGTTGCACAGAACAGAGAGTAGCAGTGCTTGATGATGGTTGCACAGAACAGAGAGTAGCAGTGCTTGATGATGGTTGCACAGAACAGAGAGTAGCAGTGCTTGATGATGGTTGCACAGAACAGAGAGTAGCAGTGCTTGATGATGTTTGCACAGAACAGAGAGTAGCAGTGCTTGATGATGGTTGCACAGAACAGAGAGTAGCAGTGCTTGATGATGTTCTGATAAAGAAACATCACATTAAAGAAGCTATTGGTTAATCCATGTTATTGTACTTCAAGGCAAACCCACAATTCTACATATCCCTGAGAAAATGTCAAAGAATATGCATGCTGATAGTCCCCATGGCTAGCTAGCCGGATAAACACTCTTAATTCTACTCGACATGTTCTCAGTTCTATTTATACCATAAATAATATTGAATTGCTGCCTATGTGTTACCGAGGTCTGAGAGGAAAGTAAAGAACAGCAACATTGTTTACCTTCCATGCATGTTGTAAGAGGCGACTAAGGAGGTTATGAGATGGAGTTGGCTGTCCCATTCCATATAGGGTCAACATGACCCAACTAGGTCAGATGGTCTGCCAAATTAATTAACAGCTTTCTGTGAATATCCATCTCTGTGGGCCAGTGTTCCTCCTTTAACTGGTTTAATGAAATGTAGTCTTGCAGGATATGTTCTGCTGTCTGTCCACATAGACACAGAGGTAATGTTACCAGTCTTGAATGAATATATAGTATATGAAATATAATTGTTGTAGTGTGACAAGTATGTCAACAACAATATATTCACATGATCAAATAAACATGAAAAGCGAGACAACATCATTACCAAGTGTTTGAGGTACATATTTATTCAACTGGATAATCAGTCTGTCTATAGTTGCTTTCCTGGCTCCACTTTGTTCTTTAAGTTTGAATAAGTCAATTTTAAGCTTCAGTGTCCTGGTTTGAGAAAGAACACAACTTTGTTAGCTAGTAGATAGTCGTGTGAACTAGAAAACAGATGTGTCAGCTTATATGACATGTGTGAACTAGATGACAGATGTGTGAGCTAGAAGACATATGTGTGAGCTAGAAAACAGATTTGTGAGCTAGAAGACAGATGTGTGAGCTAGAAGACAGATGTGTGAGCTAGAAGACAGATGTGTGAACTAGAAGATAGGTGTGTGAGCTAGAAGACAGATGTGTGAGCTAGAAAACAGATGTTTGAACTAGAAGATAGGTGTGTGAGCTAAAAGAAACAATTTGTGAGCTAGAAGAAAGTCATGTACACTAAGACAAACGTTGATCTAGAAGGCAGATGAGTGCATTTTTAAAATACATAATTAAGCAAGACTGTAGTTTCCTAAATATTTGTGGTTACGGGTGGGTAGGGGAGAAGGGTAAAACCTATTGATGAATCTATGGAGAGCACTTTAGCAGCAATATCTCATCATATCAAACTCTAGCAGCAATATGCTAATTTGCTGCCATTTTTCATATTAATTAGTTCTGCACGCACCTAAAAATTGTAGAAATAGGATCTTACCTTTGCCAACACAAATATATATAATTTCTGTGGTATTTAATTATACTCAATAGTTTGATAATTTATTTTCATTTTTATTATGCTAATTTGCTTCAATTTTTACTATTAATTAGTTCTGTGTGCACCTAAAAATTATAGAAATACAATCAACAGATGCGTCTTGCCTATGCTAATAAAAATATAGGTACAATACAAGAACCAGTGGACAGGTTTCTATGGAATAAACAGCTAACATAAATAGACGGAATGAAATTCCTAGAAGTTGCATATATACAGACGAGTCCACTATTCGACATATTGCGCGATGAGAGCCCCTAACCACTCGACATGCGCGCTGCACACTGAGTGGGAGGTGGTGGGCCAGTTCATTGCGCGCATATCGCTTGATCAGTAATTTATGTTACGACTTTTTAAGTTTCTGAGATAGTGCAATAGCATATAAAATTAAAAAGTGGTATGTTGTCATGTGATTTGTCAACGGATTCTTGTATTTACCCCAAATATATATACTTTCTGTGGTATTTAATTATATTCAATACCGGTAGTTTGATAATTTATTTTCATTTTAATTATGCTAATTTGCTACCATTTTTAAGGTTAATTAGTTCTACTTGCACCTAAATATTATAGAAATAGGATCAACAGATTCGTCTTGCCTTTGCCAATAAAAATATAGGTACAATACAAGAATCGGTGACAGCTTTCTACGGAACACATAGCTAACATAATTAGATGGAATGAAATTCCTAAAAGTCGCATATACAGACTATTCGACACATTGCACGATGCGCACTGAGTGAGAAGTGGATGGCCAGTTCATTGCACACAAATTGCTAGATCGGTAATTTAAGTTACGACTTTTTAAGTTTCCGAGATCGTGCAATAGCATATGAAATTAAAAAGTGGTATGTTGTCCCGCGATTTGTCCACGGATTCTTGTATTTTGAACCCAAATATATATTCTTTCTGTGGTATTTAATTATATTCAATGGTTTGATAATTTATTTTCATTTTAATTATGCTAATTTTCTGCAATTTTAATATTAATTAGTTCTGCGCAACTAAAAATTATAGAAATAGGATCAACAGATGCATCTTGCCTTTGTCAATACAAATATAGGTACAATACAATAATCAGTGACAGCTTTCTACGGAACACATAGCTAACATAATTAGATGGAACGCAATTCCTAAAAGTCGCATATACAGACTATTCGACACGTCGCACACTGAGTGAGAGGTGGATGGCCAGTTCATTGAGCGCAAATCGCTAGATTGATAATTTAAGTTACGACTTTTTAATTTTCCGAGATAGTGCAATAGCATATGAAATTAAAAAGTGGTATGTTGTCACGCGATTTGTCCACTGATTCTTGTATTGAACACAAATATATATAATTTCTGTGGTATTTAATTATATTCAATGGTTTGATAATTTATTTTCATTTTAATTATGCTAATTTGCTGCCATTTTTAAGATTAACTAATTCTGTGCACACCTAAAAATTATAGAAATAGAATCAACAGATGCGTCTTGCCTATGCTAATAAAAATATAGCTACAATACAAGAACCAGTGAACAGATTTCTATGGAATAAACAGCTAACATAAATAGACGGAATGAAATTCCTAGAAGTTGCATATATACAGACGAGTCCACTATTCAACACATTGCGCGATGAGAGCCCCTGACCACTCGACATGCACGCTGCACACTGAGTGGGAGGTGAATAGCCAGTTCATTGCGCACAAATTGCTAGATCGGCAATTTAAGTTACGACTTTTTAAGTTTCTGAGATAGTGCAATAGCATACGTAATTAAAAAGTGGTATGTTGTCACGTGATTTGTCCACGGATTCTTGTATTATGAACCCAAATATATATATAATTTATGTGGTATTTAATTATATTCAATAGTGTGATAATTTATTTTCATTTTAATTATGCTAATTTTCTGCATTTTTAAGATTAAACAGTTCTGCGCACACCCTAAAATTATAGAAATTGGATCACCAGATGTGTATAGCCTTTGACAACACAAATATATATACTTGCTGTGGTATTTAATTATATTAAATAGTTTGATAATTTATTTTCATTATTCTAATTTGCTGCTATTTTTAAGAGTAAGTAGCTCTGCGCAAACCTAAAAATTATAGAAATAGGATCACCAGATGTGTATAGCCTTTGCCAACACAAATATATATAATTTCTGTGGTATTTAATTATATTCGATAGTTTCATAATTTATGTTCTATTCAATTATGCGAATTTGCTGCCATCTTTCATATTATATTAATTAGTTGTGTGTGCACATAAAAATCATAGAAATAGGATCAGCAGATGTGTCTTGCCTTTGGCAACACAAAAATGTATACTATATATTATGTGGTATTTAAATATATTATATATAACTTATATATTATATGTATGTAATTATACTATATATAATTCAATGCATGTGTGATTATATCATTGGCATATGACGCCAGCGGCCATATGCCATGTAAAAGTTGGAAATCTACCGCAATAATGAATAATTAGTTGCCTTCAAGAATAGATGCCTCAGAAAAATCACAAATACTAATTGGAAAGATTTCAAATCAAATGTAAATATGGAAATCTTTAAATCCGTTTCAGTAACACAGATATTTAATTTCTACGACATTAATTTGTTATGATCAACGAGTTCTTGATTCAGCAAAATAAAAACATTATTTGAACCGGAAGTTAAAGATAGTAGCATTTATTTACCAAGGGACATAGCCGGGCATACACTCCAAAATCAAGGGTGGTAATAAGTATGAGATATTAATAAATCATCAAAACACAAATATTTTGATCTGACAATTGGCAATATCATTTAAATAAACAACTATAATTTATTTTGCGAGATTTTATGTTACTTTTCCCCGTTCTCCTATTTATAAAAACGTTTTTTGAAAGCAATATGCGCGACATTCTTCCCTCACTGATGTCATGGGTAACAAAATGTGTGGCACATAAAATTTTGGATGTTAAGGGATAATGTCCGTATAAGGTTCAAGTTCCCCGCGGAACTTTACATACAAAAGTTGGCTCTTGACTTTGTATGGGAACTAGTGTCAGTAGTCCGTTCACATGTCTTAGACTCCACCGCGGGGTCAAGGTTCAGCCAGTGTCGAGTCAGCTCGCTCGTCACAGTACCGCTTGGGATCTAGGCTGGTTCCTCCCCATATGACATGTTAAGACAGGACGAAGTCACCGGGGTGAAGTTTTCGGTCGTACGGAATGTTAACAGCATAAACGTGCTCAGCTGAGTGGTGAGCTATACTCAGCGTCCGAGTGGCTTTCGAATGTCGGCGCCTGCTATGTCATACCGCCTCGAAAGAGGATTACGGGGGTATAGGAGAGCTGCTTAGAAAGTGCTTCACTCGACTTTTTTGTCATTTTTTAAACTTTTTTAATTACCTCTG
The DNA here is from genome assembly GCA_034231615.1 of Meghimatium bilineatum. Taxonomy (NCBI): domain Eukaryota; kingdom Metazoa; phylum Mollusca; class Gastropoda; order Stylommatophora; family Philomycidae; genus Meghimatium; species Meghimatium bilineatum. The sequence goes on from CM067301.1 coordinate 7,293,717, forward strand.
TGATTAAAAACAAATGTTTAGTCAAATTATTTCATTTTGTTTTATTGTAAAGAATACATTTTTTTTAAATAAAGAAAAAATATTTTGATACATAGTGATAATGTATAGTTTTAATGACTTAAATTCTTAATTGCCACATTTTACAAGAAAATGATATTTTATTTCTGTGGATTATTGATTTTTGATTAGGAACAAGTGTCATAGGACTGGGGGCATTCCTATATATGCTCTGCTTGCCGTTCCGTCAGCCATCTAAAAGTGTATAAGCTCAGTGTCCCAGTCAGTTGCTGATCACGTGCTCTTCTGATCTTTCAGGAGAGGGAGCACCTTCTCCCATCACATCTCGTCAATACAATTTCTGCCATTCTCTGAATATATACATTATCACGCTTCTGAGGGGGAAAACGGAATTGCAGTTTATGAGTTTTAAAAACTTAATGGTTTACTTTCAACAATAACGCAAATTCACAATATAAAAACATATATTGTGTTGGAGTTTTTTAAAATGTAAACTTAAAATATTTTGACTTGATAAATATATTTCTCACTATATAGTCTGTCAGGGGATCATCCAATGAATAAATTAGATTTCCAACACAGCTAACCTGTGTTCTTTGATACAATTAAAAAGAAAGAATATCTTTGACAATTTGTTTCTAGTGAACAAGCTGAAAGCAATGGTAGTTAAATAAACTTAATTTCCAATAGAAACTGCCCTTGTGTTGTCAGGCCTGGGTGGGAACAATGGATAAAAACTGCCCTTGTTTAGCCGGGACTGGAAGGGGAGCAAAGAATAGCTACCCTGTTACCTGTCAAACATTTCGTAAGCAGCAACTAAGTGGATTTTGATATTTAGTTCATTGTTCCATAAAGGCCCATAGATAACTATCAGAGCCGTAGAGACGTTTTCGATGTGGAAGGGGTTTTACCTAAAAATAACTAATGTAAAAAAGGCCTTCTTTCGTTGTTGTATGAAATAATGCCATCTTTTTACTGAGAAAGGGGTGATTACCTTTTTTGTAAAAAAATCGTTACGCGAGGGGTTTCATCCGCCATTTGGCTAAATTACAAGCAATAAAAAAACATTTTATGAGTTCTTAAGAGTGGAAGGGAGTTAACCACCCCCTCCCTTATCAATAGAAGTATAAACCATGCAAGTAGATATATTTGTCGATTTAATATTGATTGACTGATTCGGAACCACAAGAAATGTGCGCTATTAGCTCTTACTTCCTATGTTCAGTGCAGTAATTTTTTGTGTGAGCTTTCTTTCATACCCAGGAGACTTCAGCTCAGTGCACTGCCTATTGAATGAGTTTTCTACTCAGAGAAGGTCTATAATTGTATAGATGACATGCTACAAGCTTCCATAAAAGAGTCTCATTATAACGGCATAATGAGACTTATCTACTAAGGTATTCTGTTGCATGGGTGATTTGTCTAGTGGGACATTTGTGGGACCCACAGATGCCTCCGCATGCGTTTAATATTGAAAGTAATGGTTCTTGTAGACATGTATGAATCTATAGCATTGATTTTCTTTTTCCAAATGATAGTTGGTCTTGACATCAGCTAAATCCATCTCCATCCTTAAGCTAAAGTCACCTTTTTGACTAGGAAATCCTGTGACTTCTGGATCACTGGATCGCTAGACCGTCAATGAATGTGTCAGCCAACTCAATCTTCAAAACTTTCTTAGTCACCATTTACGATGTGCATGTCAGGTAATAGTGCAACTAATATGAGCTCCATTTTCTGGTTTCCGCACCACACGGACTGACCACTGATCTATAATACATAGCACACTCCACATCACACAGGCTGACCACTGATCTATCATAAATAGCACAGTCCACATTATACGGGCTGATCATAAATCTAGCATACACAGTTTAGTACACATTACTCGGGCTGATACTGATCTAAAACACATATCACAGTCAACAACACACAATGATTTTGTTTTTGTCTTATCTTATAGGTCCTAATTTTGACATCTTGGCAGCAATCTTACTTTCGTGAACTGTACGAGATAGAAAAGGGGCTCTGTTTACAGGAAGTAAACTTGACTATTGTGTCTTAGATAGTCACTTTGATTTAACATAATGCTTATTTTTTTTTAAAAACCACAAATTTAATCACCGTAAACAGAGAACGTGACATTTTATAAAAGGCGGTTTTACGTTTGCAATCAAAGGGAGATAATAAGAGCAATTGTCAATAAACTTGTTTCAACTAATTATTCTCCCCTTATTAGTTATCATCCCACTGTGGCATACTAGGAAATTGAAAAGATAGACAGACTGGCAAAGCATGGAGCAACACAGGGACAAATAGACCAAGAAATCTCCTACCAAGAAAAAGGACACTCATCAAAACCATCAGGAAAGTTGACCACCCAAAAGACAATTACCACTATTTCGACAGAGCAGAACAGGTTATTACCTTTCGCCTCAGAACACAACACAACAGATTAAACAGGCACTTAAATAGACTTAGACTGGTCCCATCACATCTGCTCCCTTGTGGGCAGGCAGCAAAGACCACTGAACATATTCTGCAAGACTGCAATACACTAATATAAATAACCAAATGGTCAGAGGGTGTCCGACAAAGTGGATGGTGCCGCAGTAACCTAATGAACAAATAGTAACGCAAAATAAGGTAAACAGGTTACTAAAACACTTACCTAGCCTATTAATAAAAATATATTTAAAAAAAAACATACAATAAAACTAAACAGGACAATTCTCAACGTATCGGCTCAAATTGAACCTTTTTCAAGAGACAAACAACAGAAAACGACAAAATAAAAAAACAAAATAGATGTCTATATTTCATCAAGCCCCCGTCTCCATAATAGCGCAGGGATGGCAACACACTAAATCGGTTATGGTAAGAACACTGGTCCATGAAGATGGATATCCACATAAAGATGTATGGGAGCACTGAGGAGCTTTCAAATACAGCAGTATTTATTAAGGAAACAGGACTTACTGTGTAGACACGTCAACCTGCGAACGAGAAGAGGAAGACTAATTATTGTGTCAAAAAAAAGAAGAAATGTAATCCTGCTACATTTTGAATTTAAACACGAATTAAACAAAAAGTTTTTTCTTTTTTCTGTTGTATGCATCTGTCTAAAATGTTAAAAATATTATTATGAAAAACTCATATGTAGGTTGACCATGATTCCTATGTACAAAAACTGGAAATTAGAATGATATCCCTTGTGAACCAAATAAGAACCACATTGTGCTTATTACAAACATGTGTGTTTCCAGTAACGACTAATGCAAAGCATGCAAAATATGGGTACTAATAAAACATTGTCCAAAATAACATCATTTGAATTAAAATGCTACAGAATAGTTCTGAGAAAACCATGGACAGCAAGGAAAACAAACCAGGTGCAAAGCACATTCATCGCCCAAGAGGGCTGGCTTCTGAAAACCATATTAAATGAACAACTAGCTTGTTTTCGGTCATGTTAAGAGACATGACGGTATGGAGATAGTGATATTTGAGGGACGATAGAAGGTAACAGGTGTAAAGGCCAACCAAGACGCCCTTGGACAGAAGACATACAGAACTGTCTGCCCTAAAGGAGGCGGTACACCTTGCTCAAGACCGAGGAGAATTCAATAGAGCTATAAGGAAGACCACGTTCTGGATAGAATATATCACGTGTTGATCCCCTTAAGGTGTTCCAATAATAAAATTGGTATGATAAAAACGTGATGTATTATATACCCAGGCAGTTTTGGTTCAGCAACACACTCTTAAACACATACTCTTGAATTCGCGGTGACTGGATTACCAGAACACGACCTCTATTATTATAAGCTGATGGTTAAAAACTTTGATGATACAACCAAATTGTCGCCTGAGTGTTTTCGGAGTCATAAATTGGAGTAAAGAAAGGCGATATTTCTACCTGCCAATCATATTGTAAGAAGCGACTACGCATTTCTTGGGCTCGCGTTGGTTGTTTCATCCCAAAAAGAGTAAAAGTGACGCAGAAGCTATGCTGAAGTAGGCTCTGGAAGGCCGAAAAGCACATATATCGCAGCTAAGACGAACGCTATAACACAATGCACTTCGTTCTCCGAACTACATAAAGCTGATCAGGAGTCTGAGAACGAACGCAGAAGAAGAAGAGCGACACTGGATCATGTCCGCTGTTGAAAGAAGAGCACCGTTACCATAAGAGCACCACCAATACAACAGAAAAACTTAGTAGATGACATGCCGTTATATTGAGACTTTCTTATGGAAGCTTTGTAGCATATCATCTATACAATTATAGAACCCCTCTGAGTAGAAGTCTCTTTAAATAGGCACTGCACTAAGCCGAAAGCTGAAGTCTCTTTGGTATGAAAGAAAGCTAAAAAAAAAACCATCCCACTGCACATAGGAAGCAAGAAATTTGGTTTGAAATGTGGTGTCGCTAGAAAGGAGCAGTTTCGTCGGCAAGAAAGAATAATGGTCAATCAACTGCGTACTGGGACCGTCAGTCAGTGTGTAATGGCGGCTGCACTCATAGAGAGATCTGAGCATCTATGGACTTGTCCGGAGTGCAGTGATGATGATCCAACGACTAACTAACTAACTATAGGAAGCAAGAGTTCTCACAATTCCTGGGGATCTCAAAAACACAAACCATAATGTTACTTCAAAAAATTATTATAATAATAAAATATTGTGATACAAACAAGGTAATAATGAAACATGAAGATCACAAAACACAGATTTATTACACAGACATATTTTTATCAAAATTATTCCTCGATGACCCATATATATATATATTTAAGCTTACATATGGGACTGACTGACCATCATGTAATAATTAACATGCGCACGCACGCACACACTCACACACATACGCATGTATGTATGTATGTATGTGTGTGTGTGTGCGTGCGTGCGTGTGTGTGTGTGTGTGTGTGTGTATGTATGTATGTATGTATGTATGTATGTATGTATGTGTGTGTGTATGTGTGTGTATGTGTGTATGTGTGTGTGTATATATATATATATACATATATATATATATATATATATATATATATATATATATATATATATATATATATATATATATATATATATATATATATATATGTGTGTGTGTGTGTGTGTGTGTGTGTATGCATGTATGTATATATGAGAATAGGGGGAACTTCGTGGAAAGATAAGAAAAGGAATACAAAACTTGTAATACTTTGTATGAAAAAAACTATTAAAGAAATAAAGATAAAACAAATAATGTATTTTGAACATATTAAAAGACATGACACCTTATTGCAGGCCTTACTGGATTGAGGGGAGGCGAGCAAGGGTATGCAGAGATACAAGTGGGAGAGAAATATCACTAGGTGGACAGGTTACAGTTTGGCAGAGTGCATAACCAAAGCAAAAGAAAGGGGATATTGGAGGTCCGTTGCAGCCAACTTTCGTCGCGAAGATGGCGCATCATGATGAAGAACGATGACTGACAGGCACATAGGAGCCCAGTCTCTCCCAGCAAATGTCGAAGACATTTTTCTCCCTTCCTTTTCAAAATTTTATTTTTGAGTGTTTATATCTTTTCTTTAGTGAACTTTGCTTTGGTTTTTTTTGTAGAGCGATGTGATTCTGTTGTGATGGTTGCTTCTCTTACATATTACGTGCTTCAGTCAGTTCTTCCTGTAGTTTTTGAAGTGTATTGGTCCAATTTGGTACATAATTCTTCCTTGCTCCTCTTGTTATTGTCTCCTTAGCTGCCTGAAGTATTCCTTTATTAAACTCCATGATAATAGTGTTGATGTCTCTGCCTGTTATGTCTTTTGTAAGTAGGTTTGCTCTATGTTTATATATGTGCCAGTTTACTTTCTTGAAGTTCCATCTTGGCTTAGTTCGTCTTGTAATTGTTGATTTGTTCACTTGGATGATAACTGGACAGTAATCTCTGCCACCAAGTTGTTCGCCTATTGTTCTTTCCATTATTCCAGCCAGTTCTGAGGTGCAGAATGCCAGGTCTGGGGTTGAGGTGCTATGCCATCTTCTTGAGTAGAAAGTTGGTGGATCCTGTGGATTGTTCAGGAGGATTAGGTTGTTATCATCTTGCCAACTTTCTGTCTCTTCTCCCCTTTTGTCTAAATTGTTATATCCTCAGCTTTGGGAGTGGCTGTTAAAGTCTCCCACTGCCAGAAAGTGTTTGTTCGGGATGTTAATACTGGTCATGTTTAGTGGGATGTCATTTGGGTAGTAGAAGTTTAGTATGTCCAGTTCAAGGGAATTGTCTTCTTTTATATGAATCATCTGGTATTCTGCGCCTTCCTCTTGTGTTTTCGTTTGTATGGCGTTGATGTTATCCTTGACCAGAGTTAGTATGCCGCCTTTCCTCCGATCTTTCATGTCTACTCTAAAGCATTGGTACCCTCGTATTTTAAATGTTATTTTTTTCGTTGAGATGGGTTTCCTGTATGCAGCAAATACTAATTTATTTCTGGTGCAAGGTGTTTTCTAGTTCGTTTTTTTTATTATTTCTAACTCCCTCTGCATTCCAGTGCATAATATTCAGAGGGGTTTTCATCCTATCTGGTTGGCCAGTCGCTTTCCTCTTCTGACTCCTGTCTCCACGAGGTAGACTAGAGAGACCTCCAGTAGCTGGACAGCGGATACCTTTTTTTAAAAAAAAAAAATTATAAATAATCACAGCTCGCAGGTACTGGGGTGAGCAGCTTTGCCACTGCTGGGTTTGTTTTCCACTAGGTCTAACAATCAGCGGAACATATCTGTCAGCCCAGATGGACGCAGAGGTGATGGAGCCAGTCTTAGTCTTTTTAAGTGACTGTTTTGTATGTTATGCCCAATTTTAAGCGGAAGATTCTGTCAATTCTGCTCAATTCTGTCACGATATTGATAGTTGTCTTTGATCGAATTTTTTGAAAGCTTTGATGAGGGTCTCCTTTTCTTTGTAGGTGATTTCTTGGTATTTTTGTTACTGTGTTGCTCCGTAATTTACAAGCATAGTCTATCTGTCTCTTCATGCCCTGGTATGGGATGGTATCCACTTTAGTACTACCCTTCTTTGGATGCTCACTTCACGTATGACTTTCTTCTGGTATGGCAGTTTATTGTTGTAAAGGGCTTGTAAGACAGATATTGCACAAGCAAGAAATACCACCTGTTGACATTGGTTTGTTTTCTATTTAGTTATTTCTGCAGCAATGTTTATTCATTTGCTGATATTTTATGTTGGTTGGTTGGTTGGTTGGTTGCTGATCAAGCGGTCCATGGGCTCATGCCCTTTGACCCAATGCCATTAAATGACATTATATTGCTGGGAAGTCTGTGGATTTTCGGCCCACCCCGGGACAGAGCCAGAGATTAACTATCACACCTCCAGGAAGGTAGGTTTCAACCTATGCACTGCTCCGAGCCACTGCAACCAAGATAGGTTTACTGTGCTCATTCCCCGCCACCAATTGACTACTGGTTATGCCGAATTTCTTTATTGCTCTAGGCATGCAACCAAATGTTCAAGTCAAAAGGATTGTCACATCCTGAGTCACTGTGCCTCTATGATAGGTTTCAGCCATAGGAAAAAAACAGTGCTGTCAGTTTCCTCCTCCCCAGTGCTGCACAGTACATCTCTGGCTCCCTCCCAACCACAGAGGGTGCATACATATATTCAAGTAATCATGAAACACATTTCAACAACAAAATAAAAGCATAATTAGCATAATTGTATAGATGACGTGCCATGAAGCTTCTACAAGAAGATAACCTCAATATAACGGCATGTCATCTACTATTGTTTTCTGTTGCATGGGTGGTTTGTCTAGTGTGCTATTGGTGAGACCCAGAGACGCAACCACATGCGTGATATTTTATGTAAACTTCATGTCTACAGTCAAAAAATAGCTCATCATCTTGTGAAAAGAGGAGAAATGCTGCAGACCAACAACGGAGAGTAGCTAGAAAGTCACGGATAAACCAACATCCGCCTACAGTCGTCATTCCATGTCCGAACTCTCTAAGAACATTTACAGCTCCAATAGGGCTCATTAGCCATCTACGAACTATTATGCATGGTCATAATTCTAATTGAATTTTCAAAAGTGGATGTAAAAATGGTCATCATCACTTATGATGGACGAAGACACACATGTAAACTTCAGCGCCTCCATGTTTCTATGTGGTACATATCTTCAATCATGTTGCATAATATTGTTTTCGTTTGAAAATTATTCAGTTATCTCATAGTGTACCGATACTTGTTTTTTATGGTGGTCCCAGAGGCGTACCAAGGGTGGTGCGGGGGGGGGGGGGGGGAGAGTGCGGTCGCACCGGGCATCAAGACTTGATGGGCACCAAAATGCTTCTCAAAATAATTAAAACTTTGAAATACGGTTTAAGTGTCTTTGTAGTGCCACAGTTGATGCTCCCGCACCGTTAAAAAATTATATTTTTTTCTTTGTAAACACATTTGGCCATCGTGTGTCTGTTGAAGATTCTTTTATCGACTTTATTGAAACAGAGAAAAAAACTCCGCCGGGATTGCAAGATTGATTTTGAAGAAGCTAGAGGCGGACGACCTCGACATCATGGACTGCCGAGGTCAAGGGTACGATAGCACTGTTGTGATGAAAGGGGAACATTCGGGAGTTCAGAAACGGATTTGCGATACAAATCCAAAAGCCCAGTATATTTCCTGTTTTCACCATAGTTTAAACCTAGCTAGAATCCATGCTGCACGAGAAGAAATAAACTTCTTCGTGACCTTCTTCGACACGCTTGATCGTCTGCACACCTTCTTCTCCAATTCCACTCACCGTTGTGAAGTGTTGATGAAAACTACTGGAATGAGTCTTAAACGATTAGCCGAAACACGCTGGAACCGAGAGGCGAAGTGGTCAAAATGGTTAAAAGCCACTTTCTGAAGATTCTGGAAACACTTGAAATTTTAACTGAGAGAACCGAGAATTAGGAAACGAGTCCGCGGCTGACAGCTTGCTTGTGGCGATGCAGTCATTCACGTTCTTGACATATCTAGGCTTCTGTTCTTGGCTCCAGTTTTATTGGAAATAAATGACACGCATGCAAATATGCAGAAGAAGAGCTTGAGCGTTCAGGATTGTGCAGCAAAAATGAAAGATTTGAGTGAATTCCTCACAACTTAGAGGGAAAGAGTAACCGATGCGAGTTTGAGCTATGAGCAGTCGGTGTGTTCTGAACTTGGAATCCCTACGGAGCCACAGCTGCGAATACGTCGTAAAAAGAAGATGCCCGGAGAAGAAGCCGCCGATGCCGGGTTAAGCTACAGAAATGAACTTTGGTTGAAAATATGCGCTTCCATGAACAGAGTGAATCAGGAGAGTTCAACAAGAATTGCACAAATGCATGAGGTTGCTGACAAGTTTGGCTTTCTTTCTCCAAAGCAACTGTTCGTCGATCGAGTCGACATTGATTTTCACAACGCTCCTTTATGATGACATCGACAAGGATGAATTTTTACTCGAGAGAAAGTGACAAATGAATTTTGTCGCAGCATCTTCGGTCTTTAAATTAAAGGACCAAGGGCCTATGGAATTACTTGTCTTCATTAAGAAACATCAGCTTTCTCATTCAGTACCCAATATTGTCATCTTACTGTGTATGTTCCTAACTCTAGGAGTTAGTATAGCTACATGTGAAAGAAGTTTCTCCAAACTCAATCAAAAACTATCGCAGGTCAACTATGAGCAAGTTGAGATTAAACAACTTCGCAATTATATCAATCGAACATGAGGTGGTCAATGATGTGAGCTTCGACACAGTCATTAATAACTTCGCTAGTCAAAAAGCTCGTAAAGTGAATTTGTAATTTTAAATTTACATTTTAAAATTTATTTCTATCTTTGTTAAATGTGGATTTCTTCTTCTTTCGTTCATGTTCTTTTCATCATGTTCCTCTCACGCTCTCTTTTTCCCTGTCATGATGTCCTATCTTTGCTTCCTCCGTCTTCTTCTCACTACTGTCCCTCTTCCTATCATCACTATCATGTGTGCCTCTATGTAGGATTTGCTTGTTTGCCAGGGGTAGAACAGTTCTCTTGAGATGCCCTTCCTGCGTACTGTTTGTAAGTTTGTCCCTGTAGCGTCTTTGATTTCTGTGATCCATCTTTTACATAGTCTGCCTCTAGCTTTATAGCCGTGATGTTTATGTGTCATGGCCAACTGTGGCATGCTGTCTGTTGGTAGTCTGGAAGCGCGTGGAAACCACTTGATCTTTTGAAGTGTTCAAATATTTGATGTTTTCAATGGCGAGTTCACGGCCATAATCACAAGACTGATTCAAATGCAACTATGTCCTGTACAGGCAACACTGAGAGGCCAAATTTTCGACATTGTCAAAGGACTCTGATCCTTAGCACCCTTTGCATATGTTGAATCAGTCATGTTATTGTGTCCGTAATCACATGTTCTTGCAGTCGCTTCCAGTGGACAGGAGCCTTTAGGTGTGCTGAAACATCCAAATGCAATTAGATGTGCTGAATGAACTGCAGTAAGATCAAATGTGTTTCTTCTTCTTCTTCTGCGTTCGATCTCAAATAACCACAACGAATATTTCGTGTGATTTCCGCCGGGGAGCATGAAGTACGTTGTGCTGCAAGTTCCACAGTAGAACTGTGATTATTTGCACCCCGATTGGCCACTTGTGGTCAGGACGTCCGAGGTCCAGCACATCCGTTTTCGTCATTCCTTTATTTCGGGTTTGGTCTTTTATTAGGAACCCTTTTTATTCCCTTTCTTAGAGCATGACCTATTTTTCTTCCCTTTCTTTCTCACATGCTCCATTTTCCTTCAATTTTTTTACAACAGAATCAATTTTTCTTTTCTTTCTCACTTGTTCCATTATTTTTCCCTTTTTACATGTTCTATTTTCTTCCCTTTCTCACAACATGCTCTATTTTTCCTCCCTTTCTCACAACATGCTCTATTTTTCCTCCCTTTCTCACAACATGATCCATTTTTCTTCCCTTTCTCACAACATGATCCATTTTTCTTCCCTTTCTCACAACATGATCCATTTTCCCCTTGTTTACAACATACTCTGTTTTTCTTTCCTTTCTCACAATATCTTCTATTTTCTGCCTTACTTACACTGCATGGTCTATAGAATATGGACTGAGTTCTTGAGAAGTGGGTAAACAATGTTATGTAAACTTCTTTCAAGAAATCTTTCTTAGGTTTCTTTCTGTCTATAGAGTTCTCATAATTCTTATATACCTTTACACATGGGATTCCATAAATTACACGAACAATTAGGGGAACTCCAATTCCAGAGAACTCTTCTACCCCTGACGCTGAAAGGCAATAAAGGGTTTCGACTAGATAGATAGAATTGGGGGAAGGGGGTGGCAGTAAATTTTTTATTTTTGACGAGAAGAGGAGTTGACAAAAGTTGACAACAAATTTTGTATCTATTGTCATTTCCACTTTTGCTGATAAGCGTCATGGGGGAACATTTGAGTATTTGTCTTTGGACAATTTGAGTTGCATTGGCCATGGTAAGCCAGTGTCTATTTAATATTTTATATGCCCATTAAATGATGTGAGGTTAATTTTTTATATGCCCATTAAATGATGTGAGGTAATTTTTTTTATATGCCCATTAAATGATGTGAGGTTAATTTTTTTATATGCCCATTAAATGATGTGAGGTTAATTTTTTATATGCCCATTAGATGATGTGAGGTTAATTTTTTTATATGCCCTTTAAATGATGTGAAGTTAATTTTTTTATATGCCCATTAAATGATGTGAGGTTAATTTTTTATATGCCCATTAAATGATGTGAGGTTAATTTTTTTATATGCCCATTAAATGATGTGAGGTTAATTTTTTATATACCCATTAAATGATGTGAGGTTAATTTTTTATATGCCCATTAAATGATGTGAGGTTAATTTTTTTATATGCCCATTAAATGATGTGAGGTTAATTTTTTTATATGCCCATTAAATGATGTGAGGTTAATTTTTTTATATGCCCTTTAAATGATGTGAAGTTAATGTTTTTATATGCCCATTAAATGATGTGAGGTTAATTTTTTATATGCCCATTAAATGATGTGAGGTTAATTTTTTTATATGCCCATTAAATGATGTGAGGTTAATTTTTTATATGCCCATTAGATGATGTGAGGTAAACAATTTTTATATGCCCATTAAATGATGTGAGGTTAATTTTTTATATGCCCATTAGATGATGTGAAGTAAACAATTTTTATATGCTCATTAAATGATGTGAGGTAAACAATTTTTATATGCCCATTAAATGATGTGAGGTTAGTTTTTTTTATATGCCCATTAAATGATGTGAAGTAAACAATTTTTATATGCCCATTAAATGATGTGAGGTAAAAAATATTTATATGCCCATTAAATGATGTGAGGTAAAAAAAATTTATATGCCCATTAAATGATGTGAGGTAAAAAAAATTTATATGCCCGTTAAATGATGTGAGGTAAAAAAAATTTATATGCCCATTAAATGATCTGGAGTTAATTTCCAACAAAACGTTTTGTATCTTCTATTGAACAAGTGTCTCTTGTTCTCCCTCACAGACACACACAAATCATCATATAGAGCTAGTTCTCCCTCTCACAGACACACACGAATCATCATATAGAGCTAGTTCTCCCTCTCACAGACACACACAAATCATCATATAGAGCTAGTTCTCCCTCTCAATCTAAACCCTACTCTAAAAACAGTAACCATGTCAAAGAACAATGAAAAACAAACACTAGATAGTCAATTATTTCAAGCAGTTTCTTGTGCAAAAAAAAAACCAGAGAAATTTTATTCCCAAAAAATAATATAAAAAAAAAACAAAGACAAAATGGATGTACTAAATATTTGACTAAGCAACTAGAAATCAATAGGTGTCTTTAACCTCATGGTATTAACACAAGTCACCAAGATGCAGGCACACACACACACAAGCATATACTATGTTCATATATAAAAAACATTTCAAAGAGCTATGATAAAAATGTCATAAATTTAATGCTATATTGCACTGTCATAAATGTAGTGCTATAATTTGATGTCATCCATTGAATGATACACTTCAATGACGGGTCATCCATTGAATGACACATTTCAATGTCATGCATTTAATGTCATGTCATCCATTGAACAAGTGATCTCTTGACCACTATGCCAGTGAGATGTCCACAATTGAGTGTATCATGAATACATGTCTTGAACAGATTCATATTTTCTTAACAATATACTCCCATGGAAAAATTTTCATAGACCATTGTCAGATAATGTTAGACAATTAGAACTGCTAGAACGGACCTGGTACAATTCCTGTCAGCTGTAAGAATTTTTTTCATTTATCCTTATGTTTCCTACTTGAATTTAATTGTCAGGTAATCTATCTTTGATAGGATCTAGCAGTCATCACAGCATTTTTTTGCTGGTTCAATTCCTGTCAGCTGTAAGAATTATTTTCATTTATCCTTATGTTTCCTACTTGAATTTAATTGTCAGGTAATCTATCTTTGATAGGATCTAGCAGTCATCACAGCATTTTTTTGCTGGTTCAATTCCTGTCAGCTGTAAGAATTATTTTCATTTATCCTTATGTTTCCTACTTGAATTTAATTGTCAGGTAATCTATCTTTGATAGGATCTAGCAGTCATCACAGCATTTTTTTGCTGGTTCAATTCCTGTCAGCTGTAAGAATTATTTTCATTTATCCTTATGCTTCCTACTTGAATTTAATTGTCAGGTAATCTATCTTTGATAGGATCTAGCAGTCATCACAGCATTTTTTTGCTGGTTCAATTCCTGTCAGCTGTAAGAATTATTTTCATTTATCCTTATGCTTCCTACTTGAATTTAATTGTCAGGTAATCTATCTTTGATAGGATCTAGCAGTCATCACAGCATTTTTTTGTATCCGACAGCTTAATTCTACAACAGTAGTGGGCTAACTACAGATAGCGGGGAAATTCCAGCTGAGCAAGTTTTTGACCAATTGATCTAATTGGATGCGAGATGTAGACTTTAAACAAGGCAATATCCAAATGAATAAATTCATTTAAAATGAAGTTCTACAGAAAGATCCTACGAATATCACAGACAGAGAAAAAGATGAACATTGAAGTTTTGAAATTACTGAAACTAAACGAAGGGTGGCTTCTAAATACCATCATAAGAAGCTACAATATTTTGGACACTTAAAGTGACATGATGATATCGAGAGGCTGATTCTAGAGGGAAGAGTGCCAGGTAGGGAAGAAGAGGAAGAGCAAGAAGACGATGGACCAGCGACATCGAAGAATGTATGTACATGTCTCTGGCCAATGAAGGCCTGCTTGCCAGGAACAGAGAGGCGTTCAGAGTATTCACGATGAAGACAACATTTTGGATTGAATATGTCACTTGATATATATATGATCTAAAAGTACTTCTATGTGAGACCCATAGCACATCGGAGTTGGAGGGGGATTCCACACTGGATACATCAGCACAAAAAGCCCTCCAAACACTTCTATCCTCAGCCATTCAGAGAAATGTCCAAAAAACTCATGCCAAGTGCACTCCTTGATGTTATTAATTCAGAATGTTTTTGTTCACTTCTTCTCCTCTCTCGACTGTTCCTTGCAAAATAATTTTAGAAAGTGAGTTGTATTTCATTACATTTCCAAATCTACAAATTTACGCCATTTCTCCATTGCCAAAGTGGTTCTTGATAACCTGCAAGTTTGTTTATTTGTTGCCGGACAAATATATTTGTCGTGTGCTCTATATAACTAATTCTTAACAAACGTATGAAGCACTTGTATTCAAAAGCCTGAATTCTTCTCTCTCTCTGCCTGCACTGTGTCCAATAGATTCAATCATATGTACCTCTTATGGTAAGGTACGTTTCTTTCAACCACGGACATTAGTCCAATTTGGTTATATCAGAGCTTTACAACCCTAAAACAATTATGGAAACTGCGGTTCTTGTAACCCGGTCACCACGATCTCTAGGAATGTAATAAAGTTACATGTCCAGTTTTTACATTTCTATAACACTAGTATCTAAATAGATTCATCTTTACTGTAGTACTGATCTTTTTCAAATCATTATTAAACCTTGCAGTGGCACCATCGCCATCTATGTCTTCAACTTAATACACTGGGAATCCCATTATATAATGAATTGGTTGCCATTGACAGGATATGTGTATCCGTCTATTGACAGGATATGTGTATCCGTCTATTGACAGGATATGTGTATCCGTCTATTGACAGGATATGTGTATCCGTCTATTGACAGGATATGTGTATCCGTCTATTGACAGGATATGTGTATCCGTCTATTGACAGGATATGTGTATCCGTCTATTGACAGGATATGTGTATCCATTTAAATCCTAGTCATGTCCCTTGCACAATGTTTCACATGACATAATCATTAGGACCAGAGAATGGTATACAGTGGAATCCTGTTATAACAACTTGGTCCGGACAGAGATAAAATATGTATGTAATAACAGAAACTAACAATATACAATATAAACAATATATAATAAATATAATTGGGGATTTTGAAGTGTTGTTATATAGGGAAATTTGTTACAAAAGAATACATTATAGAGGGATCAGCTGTACCAGTTCCTTGTAGGAAAAATATTGTTTAGGCACCTTAAATTTGGTATTTAGTGAAATCCTCAATACTGTTTCAATCTTAGTTTTTAGTGACATTATCTACACCTTTTCAACCTTAGTTTTAGGAACAGGATTATTTTGTTAGAAATGTGGCTTTCATGAGTTGCTCAGTGACCGTCAACAAATTGAGACCTACAAATTCCTCTGGGAATTGTTAAAAAGTGGTGATTTTTCAGTGATTCTCATTGGCTGTTAACACAAAGAATACACAGTGACCAATGAATATCATGGGAAAAGTAAAAGTGGTCACTTTATAAGGATGATTCCCAATGAGCCAGCAGGTCTCATAAGTCGATAGGGTCATGGTATGTTATATATATATATATAAATATGTTATACGTCACAGGTGGACTGTTATCTGTGGGCATATGCTTAGGCCCAGTTATTTCCATGACTGAATAGGGGTTACCTCTATCCAGTTCAGTTCCATGTAACTCTAAACCATGGGAAAACTAGACGGTTATTTCCCCCTAATTCTTCCATAGTATTATAATCTAGGTCACTATCAGTATCATCTGACGCATAAATCTCTGTCACTTCTGACACATAAATCTCTGTCACATCTGACACATAAATCTGTCACATCTGACACATAAATCTGTCACATCTGACACATAAATCTGTCACATCTGACACATAAATCTCTGTCACATCTGACACATAAATCTGTCACATAAATCTCTGTCACATCTGACACATAAATCTGTCACATCTGACACATAAATCTCTGTCACATCTGGCACATAAATCTCTGTCACATCTGACACATAAATCTATGTCACATCTGAATCACTGGACACCATTTCACTATCAAAACAACCTGCAGACATTTCTGAAAAGTACACACTTTCCTGAGAGCGCACGAATATTCAAAACAATGACCAAACGTGTGTACACTACCCAGGTAGCTGCTACTGATATGATAGAATGCACAGTAAAAAATAGCGATCATATGATCGGTCAATGTTATTCATAGTTAGCCATACAGAAATGTTTTTTGCTAAGTAAGCATAGGCTGATAATCAGCCAGATCTTCCCAAGTAGGTTAAGTCATGTGACATAGTTCATCGTGTGACTGATAGTGTTAACTTCAATATAGCCCAATATTGATCGCCTATATAATTCTACCACTAATAGGGAAAACTAATTTTCCTTCTAATATCTCATACCTGTGCACACATCAGTTTTAGTAACTGCTGAATTACATGCACAAAATGGCGGCAGTTGTAGACCTTTTCAAGATCGCAGTTGTGGGAGACGTGCACGGGATGTTAAATTATGTGAATGGCACTGTCTAAAGAGGTTTGCAGCCACTCAACTGAAAGGAAACGTTGAACCTAACACGAAACCTAATCCTAGTAAGCACCATTAACATATAATAGGAAATAAATGTACATTCATAGTTTTGGCCAGATAGCCTTGTTCATTTCCTTTTCACAATTTTTCCCGTATAATCATGGATGGTAACACTGTTTCCATGTATTGTAAAGGAACTCATGATTGTTAGTGCTCGTGAGCACTTTTTAACATGCATGGTGCGAGCACCATATGTCATTATGAGAGCATCAGGTTGAGAAATGCCATAACTACAGCTTATCACATAAACCAGGCTGGCAAGCCTCTACACTATCACTCTAGAAGGAAATCAGACATGTTGGGTCTACTGTCACAAGCATAGTATTAAAAAAAATTGTACAATTGTCAAACAATATGGAAGACTTAATATAAGGAATGCTTAAAGAAACTCCAAAATGCATACTGGGAGAAACATCAAGTCTTAGGAAGTGTTAATTACTTTGTGTTTATTTGTACTTGTAACCCACTTGTAATTTCTTGATTAGAAACTCGCCTCACAGCACGTGGGACATTCCCATAAGTGCTCCGCCTTCTGTTCCAGCAGTCATTCAACTTGATGGTGTTTCGAATCTAATGCTGCAGAAACAGACGTCGACATCAGGGCACAACTCTGGCCCGTACGACAGGTTTCTTTGTTGTTCCGTGCACCCACACCATGCACGTAACTAGTTCAAGCACAACATCGGACTGTTGGAACAACATGGTAACTGTTATCGAAGATTACGACTACAACACTTGTAATTAACCATTATGTACAAGAAATTCACAGCATATGGTTAATGGCAATAATGAATCTACTTGTTCCCACCACCACTATCTGTCTACCATCACTAATGTGTACGCACCAGCACATCTACTCCCAGTCGCCAGGGTGTAGCTACCACTTTGACAAAATCACTATGTAGCTGCTGACAGATGACAAGTTTTCACAACATAGATGCATTTTATCCCTCCACTGGCAAGTTATCTTCAGCCGCAGACAATTGAACATGTGGATCATTTCCTTAGCAATAGCAACCTACTAAATGTAAATAAATGCAACCAAAATCTGCTGGGTTTCTCGCTTATACCCTCAGAAGGATATGCTAGCAGAAGCAGTAAAGTAGCTGCTACCACTTGATTCCACAATCACCAAGAAGCTGTCTGCACTTGACTGTAATCACCAAGTAGCTGACAGCAACTGACTCCATAACCAACAAGTAGCTTTGTTCTTTTACAAAGTGGTTGTATTAGCAACCATGCCTCGAACCCCACTACCTTGCTGTGAAAGCTGTTATCCATCACTCTAATAATAATAATTTACTTCCGATATTAAACAATTATTCAACCACAAATATTCTCTGTTCAATGGTCAGCACCATTCTTGCTCATCAAGTAATAATCAGCTCTGCCCATAACAGCAATCTGATAAATATGCTTGACCACTGAAATATACAACTTTCAATGATGTCATATTTTGCACAAAGATTTCATTTTTAAATTAAGTGCACAGCTACTTTATAGACACCCTGTATATGGCATTGCTTTTCAACTATTGTTGAATTTTTAAGTAGCACTTATATACATTGCCAGTGTTACAAGACATAACATGATCTGCTGTATTCTTAGAAACCACAATTTTGAAAAGGTCTGGATTAACACTTGACTGACCAGCAATTTAGAGTGCGCTTATCTCCAATTCTCAAAAGTGAGTGCATATTTTTGAGACAATGACAGCAGTGCATTTAAAAATTCATATAAAGTTGAACTCACAACATAGAATTATCAAATTTTCTATGTGTCATAATGAATGTTTACATTTTCTGAATGAATTTGAAACAACTCGGTTATTTCGAGAGTGAATTCTCACTTATTTTCAGTGTAGATTAACATTACATCTCAGAATCTGTCCTTCCAGAATTTCTGGTTTTCTAAGAATAAGCCATAAACCATGACTAGAGATTATAATTTGTGGGTCCACCCTCTTGGAATGTCATACTATCCCAGGTTAACGATTCCTAGTAATACAATCGCTATGGTTGCCATATTTCTGAAGCCCCATAAAGGTCATGTCATACTATCCCAGGTTAACGATTCCTAGTAATACAATCACTATGGTTGCCATATTTCTCAAGCACCATAAAGGTCATGTCATACTATCCCAGGTTAATGATTCCTAGTAATACAATCGCTATGGTTGCCATATTTCTGAAGCCCCATAAAGGTCATGTCATACTATCCCAGGTTAACGATTCCTAGTAATACAATCGCTATGGTTGCCATATTTCTGAAGCACCATAAAGGTCATGTCATACTATCCCAGGTTAACGATTCCTAGTAATACAATCGCTATGGTTGCCATACTTCTGAAGCCCCATAAAGGTCATGTCATACTATCCCAGGTTAACGATTCCTAGTAATACAATCGCTATGGTTGCCATATTTCTGAAGCACCATAAAGGTCATGTCATACTATCCCAGGTTAACGATTCCTAGTAATACAATCGCTATGGTTGCCATATTTCTGAAGCCCCATAAAGGTCATGTCATACTATCCCAGGTTAACGATTCCTAGTAATACAATCGCTATGGTTGCCATATTTCTGAAGCCCCATAAAGGTCATGTCATACTATCCCAGGTTAACGATTCCTAGTAATACAATCGCTATGGTTGCCATATTTCTGAAGCCCCATAAAGGTTTTGATGATCATCAAAGTTAGCCATATTAATTTGACTTGTCTTACTAGCCCCTATGCCACAAAGACCAAATATCACTCTAATCCACACCAAAATTACAGTGGAATTCCATTATAACAACTTGGTTCGGGGAGATAAAATATGTATGTAATAATAGAAATTAGCTTTATACAGTACATACAATATAGAATAAATATAATTGGGGATTCTGAAAAGTGTCATTTAATATCGAAAAGTGGTATAAAATAATGCGCTATCCAGGGATCACACTGTATCAGCACTTTCAGATCGATATATAATTGTGACATCGCAAGCAATATGTATACAGGCATGCATTGCCAACTCGATCTACACATGTAATATACCCCTGTACATGTTACTCCTGCACACCCACATATAGTAAGCACACGATGGGCATGGACCTCACACGCTTGAGTTAACCCTTTAGCTGATGCATTCTTCTCTGTAACCCATCCCTTCTTCTTTCCTTCCTCTTTTACCCTTTACGGGTGTCGAGGGAGATGCAATGTTCTTGTTCTCACTTTTCTGGCAGCTTCAGATAATGTTATTTGGTGTTCGTGTAATGTCTCTTTGATGTTGTCGATCCAGCGTACTCTAGGTCTACCATTGGCTCTTCTTTCTGCTTCTCTTCATACATGCTTTATAAACTAATGAATCACACAGCATTCTTTCCAGATGACCAAACCATTGTATCTGTTGGTTTTGTATGTATTGTAGAATTGATATGACACCCACTCTTTCTCTTATGGCCTCGTTATCCCTATGGTACTAAATTCTCCCTCCCCCCCTGTGCTGAATTCTTTTCTCTACCGAAGACGGATGTGTCTGGCCATTGGCGCAAATAAAACGGCGACACAACACATTTCCACTCTCTGGACTACATCCTGCTGGAAATCTAGAATGGATCATGGTCCTGCAACAAGGGAGATCCAGCGGGAGTTTGAGAATGAACTCTGAAGAAGAATAATACTTTTCATGTCCTACAGAAATAACAGCTTCCACAAGTTTCTTATTGAGATCAGGAAGTATATGTTTACCGTATGGTTTGTTGTGTATTGGCGCTTGGCAATTTCCGAATGAAATCATTTTTAGCAATGAGAGAATAGAAATATAAATGTATGAATTTATCTTTAACATCAAAAACGAGGAATGAGTAAACTTGTGCATAGCAATGGTTAGTGATGTACATTTCAGTCTAGCAATAATATTTTATGTGCAATCTGGCACAGGACAAATAATCATACAATGGAATCCCTCTATAGTGCGTTCTTTTATAACATATTTCCTAACATAACAACAGTTTTCTAAATCCTAAATATATTTATTGTATATTTGTGCTGTATATAGTAAATTTCTGTTATTACATACAGAATAGCGGAAGATTTAAATAGATGTCCATCTGACCAACCACCATGCAACAGTAAAACTCTAGTTGATAACATGCATTTATAGTGAGACTTGCCTCTTGTGGAAGCCACATTCCCTCACCTATACAATTACATTTGTTAAAGGGAACATTAAATACTAGGGCAACTGTTACATTCAACTCTCAGTCCATGTTTCGAAAGATCAGAAATTAGAGGGAACATTATCTACTAGGGCAACTGTCATATCCAACTCTTAGTCCATGTTTCGAAAGATCAGAAATGAATAAAGTTGGGTAGAAGAGGACGGTATCTATTATCTATTTCAAGCAGTCTGGAATATACTATAACATCTAGTCAATTGTATCCCAGAATAGCACTGTTCATGAATGGGATTGTATCCCAGAATAGCACTGTTCATGAATGGGATTGTATCCCAGAATAGCACTGCTCATGAATGGGATTGTATCCCAGAATAGCACTGCTCATGAATGGGATTGTATCCCAGAATAGCACTGTTCATGAATGGGATTGTATCCCAGAATAGCACTGTTCACGAATGAGATTGTATCCCAGAATAGCACTGCTCATGAATGGGATTGTATCCCAGAATAGCACTGCTCATGAATGGGATTGTATCCCAGAATAGCACTGTTCATGAATGGGATGTTTAACTTTTTCCTGAACAAATAGTGGAATCCTTATATAGCACATCCTTTTATAACAAATTTCCCTTAAAACAACTTTTTTCATAATCCCTAAATATATTACAATAAAATATATAATTCTACATTGTAATTATAAAACTTGTTTATATTTTGTACTGTATATAATGAATTTATGTTACTACATACATATTTTGTCGGTCCGGACCAAGTTGTTAGAATGGAATTCTACTGTACTAAGATTGTCAAATTTCTGTTATATATATTTCCATTAGTCACCAATTTTTATGATTGTCAAATTTGCTATATACTTCATTAATAAGGTAACTATAGCAACAGTTTAACTAAAAATAACTTCTCATTGAAGATACTATTCACTCCAATATGGTTGTATCCATACAATATAGTGTTTTGATGTGGTTTGGGTGTGAAACCTTCAGTAATTCTGAATTTTGTACAAGTGAGTTTGTGCAATACATTGAATATAATATATAGTGTCTATAGAAGTTGCTGTGCACTGTCATACAGACCTACACTTCTTCTTCTGTGTTCGTTCTCAAATTCCTGCAGATTATAAAGATGTAGTCCAGAGAAATACTTGCTAATCTTCAGAAGCTTGAGAACGAACAAAGATTAAGTGTGGATCTGCGTAATGTCAGTGATATTACATTTTATTACCAATGTCAATGGTAATAGTTACAATGTAGTACCAATGTCAATGGTAATAGTTACAATGTAGTACCAATGTCAATGGTAATAGTTACAATGTAGTACCAATGTCAATAATGTCACAGCTAGTTGATGTGACTTTGTAGACACCCGGCACAATATATATATATACAGAAATATATTTTTCAACCAGCATTATCAGAAATATGATCGTGACACTGAAAAATTCTGAGGCATAAGCATTCATTATGAAACACTGAAAATTTCCAAGAAGCATGTTATGATTTAGTTTTTTTAAAACATATTTTTTCCTATAACGGGAAATCATGATTTAAAAGTTTTCCACAAAGCCTTGGTAAAAGGGGATAGATCTGACCGATTCTAATAATTTGGGGGCATTCTAATGTTATAATACCTGAGAGATAAATCTTTGGTGATAGTCTTGGAATAACTTGGACATTCATCTCTAATGATATTCCAACAACACAAAGAAAACTGGAAGATCCATCTTTGGGAATAGTCTACGCTAGGATCCTTGACAGAGTAATAGAATATGGGAATGGAACACTCAATCAATCTTTTACTATGTTGCTTTACACAAACTGTAAGATCTAACCATAATACAAATATCATTTGATGTCAACATTCATTCAAAGATAATAAATAAAGTTATGAAATACAAGTACAATTAAATCAAGTCAAATTCAATACATTCATTTAGAGTGTTACATCCTGTTTGTAACCCATCACACACCAAATATTTGACAACTTAGAAGCTATGATTGTTTCATGATTGTTATCTTAGAAGTAATGATTGCTCTGTTTGTCTAGAAGTGCAACGGCTGCACCATAAATGTTTTGCGAACGCTGGATAAGCAACCAGCATCATCTACCAAAGTCCATGCAGCATGGCACAGGATATCATATCTGTCTACAGCTTTCTGTATTGTGTAGTGCCAATCATTTGTGATATCAATGTTCCACATCAAATTATCCACTGTTTTGTTACTTTTGTCTTCCCTGCTCATCTTTTACTCCTTTTTTCCTGTCGTCACAATGTTTTCCACTTTTCCCTTCTTATGGCGTGTCTACGGAATGTAGATTGTTTTCTTACAATGTCAGGAATAAATTCCCTTTGTCAGTAATGTGTCTACGCCTGTTCTATGTCAGGTCCAGTCTCTTCCAATGCTATTCAGAAGGTGATCTCATTTGGTTATATGCCTGTATGGGCAACTTGTGATGTATTCTCATAATGTGGCCAAACCACTAAATCTGCTTGATCTGATAGTGATCAAAAGTATCACCTGAAATCATAGTACAGTGTAACTTCTCTATAGTGCATTCTTTTGTTATAACATATTTCCCATATAACAACACTTTTCAAAATCACCAGTTATATTTATTCCTTAATTTTTATACTGTATATAGCAAATCTCTGTTATTATATACATATTGTGTCGGTCTGGACCAAGCTGTTATTAACAGGATTCCACTGTAACAGCTTTTGTCTCTCTTGTGGCAACCATTAAGCACTATGAAAAGATGTTCTCTCCCCAAGTCACATTTTCCTATTCATTTCAAGTAAATTCAAGTAGGAAGCATGAGGATAAATGAAAATAATTCTTACAGCTGATGGGAATTGAACCAGGTCTGTTCTAGCAGCACCAAATCGCTTTGCAACACAAGTAAACCGGTTTTCCGTACTTGACCAACCACATCCTCAAAAAAAGAGCCAAGGCTTTCAGCCTGTGTGGAAAACCGGTTTACTTGTGTTGCAAAGCAATTTGGTGCTGCTAGAACAGACCTGGTTCAATTCCCATCAGTTGTAAGAATTATATTCATTTCAAGCACATTTTGTACCCACACAGATTTTTGGGAATTATTTATCTTTACCACTTAGTGCCGCCCATGTGTTGCCTGGACTTGGTATGGGAGTAAAGAAACCTTCCATGCATGTCATAAGAGGCAACTAAGGAGGTATTTTGGTGAAGTTGGCTGTGTCATTCTATATAATATGATACAGAATGTCAATTGCAAAAAAACCCCACTATTTTCATCAATGACCACCAACATAACCCTGTCAGTCCTGGCCGATCAGAAAAATCTCCCGGCTTAATTCTCAAGACAAGGGAAATAAGTCTGCAAAAATAAGAAGTGTTAGTGCAAGAAAATGAATAAAAAATACAATTTTCAATCAATTTTCATGATTCAAATTTCAAATGACAGACACATGGAAGAGGTACTGATCTGTGAGCATATATTTGTGAATGTCATGTAAGATACGTCATGTTTACTTGTCATGTAAAAAGCGAAAGGAAAAAAATGAGCCCCACTTTAATTTCAGCTTCATTTACTTATCTCAAATTGTGTGCCGATAAATGTTCAAATAAAAAGTTTAAAACAGTCTCCATTACACAGCAATATTATATCCTAGTCCATCTTTCATCTGTTTGTCTGATACAGCACAGGCCTTCACCAAATTTTTAAAGAGATATCCTGAATGAGAATCTGCTGAACACAAAATTTGTATTCACTGGGTTTTGTTTTTCATATATGTCTACTGATTTGAATTGGAGTCTGCCTGTAAAAGCTATCATAGCTTCATCAATGCTAGTATCTTGTTTATGCTTCATTAGCTCTCTGGACTTGGTTAGAATAAGATCAAACAGAGGTCTAATCTTAACAATTACATCTAGTCCCCGTGACTTGAATTTTGAGTTTTCATTGAGATGAAAATATTTGCTTATACTTTCAAATACATTTGATACTAGTTACATTCAGCAGTTCATCAGTAGAAAACATCATTCTGTAATTGTTAACTACTCCAAAAATATAAATCTACATAAGTTCACATAATGAAAGCTCTAGATATTATCTGGATATTATACGCAACATCGATCTGTTCTGCGCATACCCGAAAGAACGGCTCATGAAGAAATAGTGGAAGATAGGCCTAGTCCTTATCAAAAGCAGAGTAATCTGGATCAATATCGTTTGCAGGACCTGATTTCTTGTGAAACTTACCAATATTGACATATATCAGGTATGTTGACTATTCTATTGCTATTAGGTTGAGGGTGTGGCAGTTATAGGGGGAGGGGGGGGGCACCGCATGTTATCAATTTGGCCTACACTAGAGATCGACAGTTACTTTCGTTACTTTCAGCTTCCAAGTCCTGAACTAATTTCCCATCAACGTCCAACTCATTATCTAAAATTCTAATAAAAAATTGCAAATATACATCATATGAATCATAAGTAGGTTCATTCTAACGATGTTTTGAAAAAAAGTTGAAGGCCATAGTAAAAAATTCACAGCTCATAGACCACACCTGTTAGCAATGATTGGAAAACTACAATGGAAGCCAAAATTACAGCAGTTACATGAGGACTAAATTTAGCAGGTCTGGCCATGTGTAAACAGCGAAGAACAATTATTGAAATAAATAAATAAATATGTAGAAATTGGGTGTAAATGGTCATTCTGGGAATGAATCGATAGCAGGTAGTGTCTTCCACTCTGGGATTGAGTTGGTTAAACTGGTGAAAGAATTCACCTATCTTGGAAGAATCATATCATCAAATGGGAAAAACACCACAGAAATCCAACATAGATGCAACATAGCATACCGAATCTGAGGGCAGATGTCTCCTATTTTCAAAAATAAACCTGAACACGAACACAAAAATTGCACTACACTATATAAAACTATCATCATACCATCACTATGCTATCAATGTCAAACGTGGACACTAACAACAAAAGCCAAAAGAAAAACTTGTTACAACAGAAATGACTTGTCTGCATTGAGTCCCCAGAGTAACAATGAGATATAATAATCAGTCAGATATGAAAACATCATAAGACTAACGAACACAAAGCCAATCTTAGATTACATCAGAATTCAGCAGATTAAGTGGTTTTCTCGTTTCCAGACTACCATCAGATAGTGCTCCTCAAAAAGCATTACTATACAGACAAGATGGATACAAAATCAGGGGTAGACCACACAAACGATGGATTACAGAAATAAAAGAGTCAACAAAAACAAACATAGATGAACACACAAAAAAGCCATCTCCACAGAACTCTTCTACTCCTGACGCTGCAAGGCATAAAGGGGTAAAAGAGATAGATGACCAAGAAGTCACGCTCAAGTTGGATTGCAAGGCTGAAAGGCTCAAGCCAAGCTGTAAACTATGACACAATGCACTCTATTCTCCAGACTTCATCCTGCTAATTTGTAGAGGTTTTAGAATGAGCATAGAAGGTAAACTGTTAAGTGTTTACTTCTTGCCTATGATAGCTTGTGATATAACATTTTGCGAGCTCTGGGGCATATGGTAATTTTAAATCAACCTGAAGGTTCAATAAAAATTCATCCACGCTACTCAACCTCAGGACAGGTCTTTAGAGCTTCTCTGAGTTGAGCGTCTCCTTCATTAGAGCTTCTATGAGTTGAGTGTCTCCTTCGTTAGAGCTTCTCTGAGTTCAGCGTCTCCTTCTTAAAACATTGCATACTGTAGAGAATATTGAATCTTCTTGGTATGAAAGAAAATCCTTGATTAAATATCCTTCCTCCTAATCTGGCAAAAGGAAACAAACTCATTAATTCCTGGGGATCATATCAATGTCTAAATATGTCTGGAGAGTAGTATATATGGAATGACAGCTGGAGAGGAGATGGGCACCACTAGATAAACCTTTTGCCCACTGAAATACTACAATGGATAATCATAAGAAGCAGAGGAGGACAAATAAAGACATGGACAGACAGCATCAAGGAATGGACAGGGAAAGATATTTCCACACTCATCCGCATCGATGAGGATAGAATTCGCTGGAGCAATCTGTGTGCTGAGGCATCCAATGTGACACCCCTACGACCCTGAAGGGTTATGGGTTTATTGATTGATTGATTGGTGGAATATCTGAATTTCATTACTGCAATGGGAGTTCTATTGTGTGGGTGATGGGGTGAAGGGATCTTAATTCTAGGAAATGTTCCTATAAAAAAATGATCAGTTCTCAGTATTTCGTTTATTAGAAGTTGACGTACTGGGTGTAATATGTGGGATTCCCATATAAATATGTGTTGCAGAATAAACATTATGCCGTATGGGTGATGATGATAAAGTAATCCCTTTAGCTATGAGCACTGCCAAAGACACATGTTTCAGACAATTTGCATAAATAAAATAGCGACACAACACATTTCCATTATTTGGACTACATCCTGCTAGAAATCTAGTACGACCATTGTCCTGCTACAAGAGAGATCCAGGGGGAAACTATCCTGGAGGAGTACTTGTTTTCCAGCATATACTAGTTATAATATGGTTGACACCACAGGAAATTCTGAAGGAAATCCACCTTAAGCGTGATGCGTTTCCTGTCCATGATTCTAGATGTTTGTGTCTCAAGTCACTCTAATAATGTACAATGTGACAACAGAGCAGAATGTCTGGGATCTAAATTTTCAAAGCTGTTTATAAACACACACAAAATGTGATATGGAATATATATGAATTTTGTAGCTACTCAAAATCATCATCCGAGTCTTGGTCATGGATTGAGGTTAGTGGGGGTGTATAACGTCTTCTCTTAGCTGGCGGGCTGTATCCTGGATCAGATGTGGAAGGCGAGGGTGGAGATTCTGGATGAGGTGAGGATGAAGGAGACATGGCCCTGCCTATTCTCAGAGTATTTTCCTGGATCCACTGACTCTGAAAGAAGGAAATGAAATGTCTTTCCTTCTAGGTAAATAAAATATTTAAAAAAAGACAACTATCTGCTATCTAGTAAATGAAGTATAATAAATAAAAAAACAAGTTTGTTAAAACTTAATTGTAGAAATAAAATGTAAAATTTAATCTTAACAATTAAAAAAAAAATATATCATATGGCAGATTGGGTTCTTGTTTGGAACCCTGTATCCCCCCTATGTGATTATTTCCCTAGGCTATGTTTATCAGTTTAGGTTTATCATTTATTAATTTAAATATAAATTTATTTAGGGTTAGGATTATTATGTAAAATATAACTAACCCTAACAAATGAATATTTAAATTAATTATTGATATAATATTTAGATTATATCTACAATTTTTATACCAACTCTGCTACCAATGTCAAACATGGTCTTTAACAGCCTTGCAGTAGAGGAAAATCATTACATGTGAAACTAAATAACTGAGAAAAGCTGCAATGGTTACTAAACTAGATAAAAAAAGAAATGAAGAAATTAGAAAAGAGTTGGTATAATATTATGTATTGAGAATATCGAAAGACTGCCAGTAAAATGGTTCAGTCACCTTATGATAATGAATCCAACTAAATACCAATAAGAGCATATAACAAAAGAATATCCGGACATAAGGCAAAAGGAGACAGAAGACCCACACTATGAACAGTTTCAACACCTTAATAACTCTGGACGAGGACACAAAATCTCATAAATTAGGTATGCAGAGAACACCACAGTAATATCAAGGAACCCCAAAGGTTTAGAACAAATTAATATGTCAGTCAAATATCATAGCGAGGCACAAAACCTTTTCCTCAATGCAAAAAAGACAAAAACAATGCATATAAACAGAGATGAAATTACACCTAAAAAAGTCATTGGCAAAGACCAACTAGAAAATGTAAACAACTTTGAATATCTAGGATCAACCACCAACATCACAGCAGATTTCTCGGCAGAGATAAGAAAGAAATTAACAATGGCACTATAAAAAACATCACAGATGAAAAATCTATGGCAAGGAGCAAACAGAAAAACAAAGTTACAACTAAGAAGCTAGATCTTTCCAGTGGCAACACACAGTTGTAAGACGTGGGTAATGACATCAACAATGGAAAAGAAATTATCTGCATTTGAAAGGAAATGCTATAGAAAGGTCCTAAGAATATCATTAGTACTTACGTAGAACACAGGTTTTTGATGTTTCACTTGAACACAACAGACAGACTATCACTAAGAATATCATTAGTACTTACGTAGAACACAGGTTTTTGATGTTTCACTTGAACACAACAGACAGACTATCACTAAGAATAAGGGGTTATGAGGTGTAAACACGAAAAAACACAAATTACAATACATTTTAAAAGTTTCGAACCATTAGGTCTTTCTCAAGAATATATAAAACAGTGAAAAACAATGAAAACAGTAAACAGAATGTTACCATGACAGAGGCACTAGATATACTATTGACATGTAAATACTACCAAGGTCAAGGTTACAGTGATGTATGTGGAAAAATATAGTGATGTGATGAAGTCATGGAAGCAGGTTTTGTTGAAAATTGGACGGGATATGATGACAGACGTAACAAATTATTATCCAATACAACATGGATAGCAATACGATAAGGACCACACCAACACAAATTTAAATAAATGAATGTTCAGAGTTAAGTCCAAAAGGCTTGAGGGTACCAAACTAAAAAAATTAATTGATTTTGTACGCTCTTGAAAATCAATTAATTTTTTTAGTTTTCAGAGTTATCAGAGCCTTTGAAAAACTACAGGTTTTCATGTATTTCTAACTAGGTAAGATGCGTTATCAAAATGAGTATATTACAAGATTATGAAAAAGGTACATCAGCAGTTGTATTGTAATTAATTAAAGCAATTAGCATGAAACAAGTATGCACCTGAAGTCGTCACAGGACACCACTGACATTAAGAAACATATCCAATTGTTTTAATAGACAGTGAATAGCTTCCTAGGTGGACTTTGGCAGCTCATTGAGTCATTATATTTCTGCTATCATAACATCGGCATTGTAGTGAAATCAGTGTCCACTTATAGCTTTCTGAAACCCTTTCCGGCTGATTGTCTTATCTGTGTGATAGGCTCTTCTCTGGCAATAACCTGCTTTAATCCAGCGGTAGAAGCCTATTCATCACCTGTCATCCTTCCCCTAACATATAAGCCCAGCCCATCTGTTATCTATGACAAGCATGTTTTACCATACACTTCTGCATTCTGTTTAGAAAATTGGTCTCACAGCACATGGGGCATTCCCATAAGTGCTCCGCCCTCTGTTCCAGCAGCCATTTGACTCGATGGTGTTTCGAGTCTAATGCAGCCAAAACAGATGTCGACATCAGGGCACAACTCTGGCCCTTGCGACAGTTTTCTTTGTTGTTCTGCCCACCCACACCGTGCCCGTAACTAGTTCAAGCACAACGTCGGCATGTCGGAACAACATGGTAGCTGTTATCGAAGGTTACGACTACGGGATTGTATAGATGACATGCCATGAAGCTTCTATAAGAAGATAACCTCAATATAAAGGCACGTCATCTACTAAGGTTTTCTGTTGCATGGTTGGTTTGTCTAGTGAGACACAACCGCTTGCTCAAATAATATAAACATATACAGCTCTGATATTTTACAAATTAGACTTTACTGATACATACAAACATTGCATACTTACAAATCTGCCTTCCTTGCCAAACATTTCCACAAAATTCCCAATGAATTCCTTGGATTTCTCTTCCCATTTATGCAAAATCATGTTGCCTTTATCCAGCTGACCTTTCCATTTATCCATTAAATCCTTGCCCTTGTCTTTTAATTTATTCTCAAACTTCTCATAGTTGTCCTTGAACTTGAGTCTCTTAGCCTGAAATAAACCCGAAGTTACTATCAAGATCTGGAATTTCTCATTAGACTAGACCAGGACAACAGGGGCCAGTTGAACTATACATAATATAAAATATAGGGATAATCAGATTTTGTAATGGACGTATGTAAAACAAATCCTTTTGCATAATATTACCTTCCATGTAATACCTTCCAGTGTAGCACATGGGATTACTGCCTCAGACACACAGGTATATGGGGTAATGAGAGCATTTTTCTGTAAGCGTGTGTGCATCCAGATATTAGCAAAATTTCATAACCTAGAAACCTAGTTTTCATCTGTTGGACTTCAGTTTTGCTGCATTTATTACCTATTATCAGTAATAAGAGAAAAAGACTTACATACAAGGCAATAATAGGCAAAGGGTTGACAATAGATAAGAGGGATTTTATGAAACTGCTTCATGGGAGCCTGCCAGATGCAAACATGGAGAAAGATGAAACATCGAGACTGAGATTTAAGGAATTTAGTACTAAATGTGGAACAACAAGAACCTGCGTGGCAGAAAGAGGAGTGTGGTCAACCAGCGAACCACGGGAGCTGTCCGTATGTATACCTTTTGTCATCTGCTCGAGAAAACTGAGCACCAATGGTTCTGTCCAGAGTGCAATGTTATCAGTCCATAAGCAATAACCAAAACAAACAAGGAACAACTCGTGTTTCATTTTCGGCTATCAAAACTGTATCAACAGTGTATCGTATGTTGTTTATAATACACCCTCTAACTGATATGTTCCCGGCATATCATGCATGGATCTCATTATCATTTCACTGTATGCATTGAACAGATCAGGTGACAGGACACAACCTTGTCTAACCCCTTGTTTGATGTGTTGAAATGCTCCCGTTCGGTTATCAATTCTTATAGCTGTTCTTTGTTGCCAATAGTGACAAACATATACTTCAAGATTGTTCTGAGTATGAAACGCTGAGGCAGACATATTGGCCAGAGGAAACAACACTGGAATCAAAGCTCTATGGGACACTGTATGAACTACAAAAGACAGTGAGTTTTATTCAGGAGACAGAATTACAGATATAGACATGTTTCAAGTGAACGAAAGAAGAAGAAGTTGCCAATATATATATTCCATATTGTTTTCAGATCTTTACCATCAATGTTTAAATTCTCCAAAATTCTAATTATTTCGTAATATTTCACTTTATCAAATGCCTTAGTAGAGTCAACAAAGCACAAATACAGATCTCTGTTAACTTCCATCACTCGTTCCATTAATGTTTTATAAATTATGGCACATGTTCCCTCATACAAGTCTACATTATGGCATGTGTTTCCTATACAAATCTACATTATGGCATGTGTTCCCTCACACAAGTCTACATTATGGCATGTGTTCCCTATACAAATCTACATTATGGCATGTGTTCCCTCACACAAGTCTACATTATGGTACATGTTCCTTCATGTACAGTTCAAATATTAGCCCACCTTCATGTAGCTAACATTGAGTTCCTTGTGTGAATAACCTCTGGCCAGATTTCTTCGGATGTACAAGTCATAATCTTTAATGATTCTCGTTATAACATCTGTTGTGGAAATACCCTCTGTCCTCTCTGTAGCGAGAAACCTGTAAGCAATTATAACAAAAGAAATATAAATTTTGTTATACAGTGTTTTACAACATGAGAATGGAAACAGCAAGAGCCAGGACTAAACGTGCCATAGCCCTAGAGCTGATCATTCAATCCTGGGACACCTTACAGAAAAAGCAGAGAAAAGACGATAGATACACAGGCTATCAGATGAAGATGGAAGAGGTGGTGTGGCTAGGGACAACGGGGGAATAAAGTATATTAGTCAATGTATAGATCACTATACTGATCAAATAAAGTATATTAGTCAATGTATAGATCACTATACTGAGCAAATAAACTACCATATGTTAGTTAATGTATAGTGAGCAATAAAGTATGTTAGTCAATGTATAGATTACTATACGTTTACACTATACTAATTGGATGTGTCAGGTCATTGGTGCAAATAAAATGCTGATACAATGTATCTCTGGACTCAATGTATAAATCTAGCACATACGTCTGGGTCAAGTCGTTCATCATTCTTCTGTCAGATCTGTTGACCCAACTGCAGTGATGGTACAACTGACATCCCCAGCACCCCAGAGTCTGCCACAGGAGGACAAAGATGCAATGTCCACTACCCTGTATCTCTTTGTCATCCATGGGTATTATTTGAATGAAGACTTCCGCTTTATACCTCCTTTATGCCTTGCAGCATCAGGGGTAGAACAGTTCTTTGGAGACAGCCTTTTTGTGTGCTTCACATATGTTTGTTTTTATTTATTTTTATTTCTAAAATCCATCTTTTACATGGTCTGCCCTGGCTTTGTATCCATCATTTCTGTATCACAATTAAGACAAAAGTAGCAAATGACACCTTGTTGAAGACCTTACTTAAGGGCAAAGTCGAAGGGAGGCGAGCAAGAGGTAGACAGAGATACAAGTGGGAGAATAACATCACAAGATTGACAGGTTACAGTCAAGCAGAGTGCACCAAGAGACAGTGGATGTTGGAGGTCTGTTGCAGCTAACCTCCAATTGGCTACACTTCATGATGATGACAAGCATATTGAGACAAGAAACGAGTAGGGAACAACATCAAATACAACATGTAACTGTACAGATGAATGTTACAACAGCAAATACAACATGTAACTGTACAGATGAATGTTACAACATCAAATACAACATGTAACTGTACAGATGAATGTTACAACAGCAAATACAACATGTAACTGTACAGATGAATGTTACAACAGCAAATACAACATGTAACTGTACAGATGCATGTTACAACAGCAAATACAACATGTAACTGTACAGATGAATGTTACAACAGCAAATACAACATGTAACTGTACAGATGAATGTTACAACATCAAATACAACATGTAACTGTACAGATGAATGTTACAACAGCAAATACAACATGTAACTGTACAGATGAATGTTACAACAGCAAATACAACATGTAACTGTACAGATGAATGTTACAACAGTAAATACAACATGTAACTACAGATGAATGTTACAACAGCAAATACAACATGTAACTGTACAGATGAATGTTACAACAGCAAATACAACATGTAACTGTACAGATGAACTGTACAGATGAATGTTACAACAGTAAATACAACATGTAACTGTACAGATGAATGTTACAACAGCAAATACAACATGTAACTGTACAGATGAATGTTACAACAGCAAATACATGTAACTGTACAGATGAATGTTACACCATGTAAATGCACAGATGAATGTTACAACAGCAAATACAACATGTAACTGTACAGATGAATGTTACAACATCAAATACAACATATAACTGCACAAATGAATGTTACAACAGCAAATACAACATGTAACTGTACAGATGAATGTTACAACATCAAATACAACATGTAACTGTACAGATGAATGTTACAACATCAAATACAACATGTAACTGCACAAATGAATGTTACAACAGCAAATACAACATGTAACTGCACAGATGAATGTTGCTGGGAATGTCACTTGAATAAACAACCTCACTATATAGTCATATTATCTGCTAGAAGTACACTATTTTATAAGGTATGGTAACTCAATAGTCAAATCCACAGAATTAGTTATGTCAATGGTCAGACCCACATAATTATTAAGGTCAATGGCCAGACCAGACCCACAGAATTATTTTTAGGTCAATAGTCAAACTCACAGAATTATTTTTAGGTCAATGGTCAGACCCATAGAATTATTGTTAGGTCAATAGTTTGTTTGTTTTTCGTTCGCTCCATTGTAACCATCACGGATATCCGTGCGATTTCCGCCGGGAGCGTGATTACGTTGTGCCACCGTTATGCGCCTTGTAGGCCTAGCACATCCGATTTCGGCATGCCTTGACAATTCGGGTGGGCTACCCTTAGCCTGTGACAGCCTCTATATCTGTTTCCAGGCACGCGTAGTGGAGACTCTTCGCCCAGACTATTTTCTTGCTCTTAGTCTGACTCAAACGAGGTGTTCCACTGTCTATGAACTTGCCTCGTGTAATTGGGCGTGCTGTGCCTGTGCCCATTGGGTACTGAACCGTTTCTCATCCGTGAGCCTGGTTCCTTAAGGGGAAGAACTCAACAGAGGAGTTGGACACTGGCTTTTTCGCCCTCTTAGCCGAGGTGTCATTCACCGACATCGTGTACCCCTTGTCCAAGTTCGAGTCTCACACCACTCGTTTGAGAGCAAGGCGTTCTCGAGCTGAACGTCCTTGTCCCAATAGCGCCTGAGCCCATCAGGTACTGAACCCTTTCTCTCTTCAAGTGTATTTCCGGTGTAGGAAAACCTGACAGTAGAGCTGGGCCAGGGCTAAATCGTTGTCCCTTTTGTGCCTGAGCGAATCGAGTACGGAACCCTTTCTCTCTGCAAGTGTACTTCCGGTATAGGAAACCTTGACAGTAGAGTTGGGCTAGGACTACCATCGTTGTCCCTTTCTTGCCTAAGCCCATTGGGTACACAGAACCCTTTCTCTTCGCGAGCATATTTCCGGTTTAGGAAGGCTCGACATTAGAGTTGGGTTAGGTCTTCTTGCTTTACCAAACGCCAGTGGATGGGTCTGGGTCTCTGCCTGTAAGGAACTAAGGTAACTAGAAGCCCGTCTCGAGCTGACGGAGCTTGTAGCTCCCCCTTGCATAGGAACTTTTCACTTTATATTTGCAGTTCGCGCTGCCCTCTAGCGCTGTTCTGCCCTTTCATTGTTTCATTGTACTCAGTATGAAATCTATGTCTCTCGCCATGTATCTACCTTTACGTGCATTTTACATTGGCCGCCCCTCCAATGTTCGGACTGGACTGACTAGCTTCACTGTATGTCGACAGTGTTGCTATATGTGGTGATGCTGGTGGTGTCGGAGATATTGTCTGTCTCTTGTGCAGTCAAATCTCTTTCCATCTGCTACCTCCACATTCTCGGACACGATCCCCAAAATGATTTGGCCAGAATCAGCACGAGCTGCTGTATTTCTGTTTCCAGGGTGCACCACGTGGAGGTACATTTGGGATCTGCTAACCCTGGGTCCGCCTAGAGCAATGCGTTCCCTTTGCACCCCTGGTCAATAGTCAAACCCACAGAATTATTTTTAGGTCAATGGTCAGACCCATAGAATTATTTAGGTCAATGGTCAGACCCACATAATTATTTAGGTTAATGGTCAGACCCACATAATTATTTTTAGATAATGGTCAGACCCATAGAAAACTTACTGCCATACTGATAATTATCTTATTGTCTTTTCTATGTACATCATGGTCCAATCCATGCAGTTGATAGCATAGGTGACGTTACAGGACACACGTGAAACCCTCTTCAATGGTGATTGTGGCTTTGAGGAATGTGACAGAACAGGTTTATGTGACATAGGCACAGGTGTAGCATCTCCTACCTTTTCAGCTAATGGTGCCAAAATTACTTGGAACCTCAGACTTGAGATGACTAGGGACCAATACATCCCTGAGATTATTGTCATGTCTGCCCGAGATTATTGTCATGTCTGTATGCAACCAAAGACGGTTTACAGAGTAAAATGCATGTCCCGGGATCCCACTGAAGAAGAGGAAAGTGCCTGAATAGGACACTACATGCAGCAGAGCTATGGGGGTGGAAGGTGAGAACAACTTTGATCCTGTCTTTGTAGGAAGCCCTGTGAATATTCCTGAGACTGGCCTGGTGGTAGAAGCTGTGTACTAGAAGCAAGGCAGATGCATGTTTCAGTTAATGTGTGTGTATGATGCAATGTCAGGAGCAGGACAGTCTTCTGATCCAGAGGAAACTGCCATGACTTGCAACCTTAACGCATACTGTGTAAAGAGACAACATCAAGCAGCTGACCACAAAGAACAATGATTTTCCTTATAGTAAGGAAAATACCAGGAAGCTAATCCAAAAAATGTTGGTGTTGTGAGAGTGACGGAAGCGATCAGAACACTGTACACAAGACACACCAGAGCTATGGCCAGAAAATTCCTAATCTGACACTGGAAACAAAATAGGCTGGTGAAAATTAATTGTTATGTCATGTGCATATAAAAACTCACTTCCGGTTTTGTACTCCGCTGAACGCAGTGGTAGTAGAATTATGACAATCGCTAAGTAATTATGTAACTATGATAAAACCTAAATTTAGCTTTCTCTTCTGGGAAGAGTGGTCAGTGTGGCATTAATCTAGCTTACTTCAGGTCAAGGTTGTGTTTTTTTAATAAGCAGACAAAAGGGACACATTTATAAAATGTCAGTTACCTTCTTACAATCTTCACAAATCCAGTCGGAATAAAGCCATTTTAATGAAATTCTTATGGAATGTTTTTCACATCTTGTATAATTATTTGGAGTTATATTTGTTTTCAAAGAAGATATTTGGAACAACACATTAGTTTCGTTATGAAATGATATCAACAGAATTAGATCTGGACCTCACGCATTGATGAAAATAAAGATGTGTGTGGAAGACATTTTTTTAGGTCTACTATTTACGATTGGATTGAAAAAAGTAAGTGACACCAGTTTTATTTATTTTCAGATCATATTATGGGCACGTTAGATTGGTTGTGAAATAGAATAAGAAATATGAAAGTTATAGGTTTTTTCTTCAAAGAATTTTCTTGAAAAAATCATGTGAATCATTCATAAATATTTTTTTTGAATGTTGTGCTTTTTTATCTTCATTGTGCAATAGTAAAAAAAACAATCTGGTGTGCAAGAGGGAAGTTATGTAATTTGTATTTAGCGTAGTAAAGGTTAGGACTACTCACATGCCTCTGTCCTTAACAAACTTGTAGACATCGTCTGCTGATCCAGTTGTATAAGGAAGCTCATCATGTGCCACAAAATCTATCTGCAATAGAAGACAAACAATATTTGGATCTATTAACTCATTAATTACCAGGAGTTTCAAACACAAAATCTATCTGCAATAGAAGACAAAGAGTGACCATATAACAAAGAACAAGACACATCGTAGAACAACAACTAAGAGCAGGATGCACAGATGCACTATTTGCCCTTAGACAACTAAGTGAAAAAGCTATTGAATATGACAAAAAGCTAAACATCAACTTGTCGACATAGAAAAAGCGTTCAATAGAATCAACAGACATACTTTGGGAAATGCTAGAAATATACGGAATCATGGGACAACTACTATACAACATCAAAAGATTATACAAAAAATATTAGAACAGATGGAGTATCAGAACCATTCCCAACAAAAGCAGGAGTCAGACAGGGATGTGTGCTGTTGCCTATTCTATTCAATATCTACATAGACAGAATTATAAAAGGAACACAAAATGAGATATATAACAAACCAACAGAGAGTGAACAAATTAACGTAACAACGACTTCAATAAACTGCTTTCCGCTGACCTATCAAAGCATCATATATGATAAAGAAAAAAATAAACTCACATCAACTCACTATCAAGAATATGCAATAAATACAGCATGCGGATTAGCCCAGACAAGACAGAATCTATGCAAATTACAAGATCAAAAGAGCACTTAAACATCAAAATAGAGAACACAAAAATAAAACAAGTCAAAGGGTTCAAGTACCTAGGAAGTATCTTAACAGAAAAGACGACTCAACAGAGAGATAGAAACAAAATGTCAAAAAGGCAAATGCTGTGACATACTAGCTGACACCTTTGCTATTGCACCCAAAAATCAACATGGAAGTAAAGAAACAAATGATTAAGAGTATCTTTACACCAACACTATGCTACCAATGTCAGACTTGGCAACTGACATCTACACATAAGAGAAAGATTGAAACTTGCAAAATGAAATGTATAAGGAAGGCTATTGGAGTCACTAGACTCGACAAAATTGACAGTGAGAACAACCGAAAGATAAATCACATCATGCATCGAATATATAGAGAAACAGCAGATAAAATGGTTTGGATATGAGGATGAACGATCAAATTCCCATAAGAGCTTATAACAAGATGGAATCGGGATACAGAACCAAGAGCAGATCTAGGAAAAGGTAGATAGACAACATCAAGACCATCTTGAAAAAACATGACTACACCTCAACCACAGCAACACACCTGGCTCTGGAACGCAGACTACATCTATTTCACAAACCCCTAGGCTCAACAGCAAGTGTGGAATGACAACACCACTTTTTGTATAACTAATACGGATATTATGTTATGTGTTTGTTGTTACTGAGGATATTTCAATACCTGTACGGGATGTTTGTTGTTGTTGTAATAGTCCTCGTCTCAATTGGTCCGTTCGGGTGACTTTGTGTGCACGATTTGAATGGCTTGATGAAATCGCATCTTTTTTAGAGATGCGGTTAGTCAAGTACTGAAAAACGCGTGTGCAATTGTTGCTAGGCGATTTGGTGCCGTAGAACGGACTGGTTCAATTCCCGTTAGTCTCAAGAATTTTAAAATATTATCCTCTGGCTTCCTACTTAAATTTACTTGTATAGACAACACCACCTGGGGGATATCAACAGCAAGTGTGGAAGCTATGACAACACCACCTGGGTGATAGACAATAGAAAAAGAGTGTCTGGATCTACTAACCCATTCATTACAAGGAGTCTCAAACACAAAATCTATCTGCCATAGTTTGCCAGTATTTACTTGTGCACTCATAAATATATGGAGTCATACGCCACTTCGTCGAATGATAACATTAATTTAGCATGAATCTGAGCTCCACAATGCGATTTATTTTACAATGAAAATTCTTCTTCTTCTGTTCACTTGAAACATCGGGCATGTCCTACGCGCAGACACCAACAGAATACACCGCCAATCTCTTAAATGGATACCTAAAGGCAAAATAGCAAGGTGTAGACCAAAAGAAACACCCAGAAGAACGATA
The DNA here is from genome assembly GCA_034231615.1 of Meghimatium bilineatum. Classification (NCBI taxonomy): domain Eukaryota; kingdom Metazoa; phylum Mollusca; class Gastropoda; order Stylommatophora; family Philomycidae; genus Meghimatium; species Meghimatium bilineatum. Next base: position 7,333,761 of record CM067301.1, read on the forward strand.
CTTAGAAAAAGTAAAACAACCAATGTTCATACTATTCAAGAACTGCACAGAGTAGCTTTGAACAGACAGAATTGGAGAGATCTGACCTCTGCGCTTACTTCAGCTCAAAAGGAAAATGAATGAATGAATGTTCACTTGAAATATCTATTGCAATTTTGCCTCTGATAGAATTCCCTGTCTTTTATAGCCCATATCTTCATCGAGGCCAGATCCTTGTCATGGGGGCTGGAACCTACCGCCACCTGGCACAATGAAGAAAGAATGAAAACTCACAACCACAGGGATCATATAAGTTTAGCTCATATATAAGCTAAGTTATGAACCAGCATCATAGCACATGGTTTCTAATAAGTACTCAGCTGCCTATTCAGTAGTTGACTAGAAGCTGCCTGATTATTGTCGCATACTGCACTTACTAAGTTGTGATGTATGCCGCCATCCTTGACCTTCCCAGAGAATGAACCCTAGCACGGGGTAATGCCATTACTGATGGTTGGGTGAAACATGAGAGTAATCTTTATTTCAAACCACAAACGAGTAGTCTACGCGCCCATGAGTGGATGTTTTAACATTACATAAATGTGATCCCCAGTAAATATTCTTTCACATAACTTCAAAACATACTTTATGTTTTTCCAAGAAATCCATATCCAATGTCCAAGGAGCATCTGTGACAACTTCATCAACATAACGGCAATGTCGAACAGCTTCATATCTCTCCTCGTCATTCATGACTGTCCGTCCTTTGTTCTTGAATGTCATCTCATCGCTGCAGACTGGAAGCATGAAAAGAAAAAAGGTGATAGTAAAGATAAACTCGGTGATAGTAAAGATAAACTCGGTGATAGTAGAGATAAACTTGGTGATAGTAAAGATAAACTTGATGATAGTAAAGATAAACTTGGTGGTTGTAAGAAGAAAACATGGAGGAAGCAATGATAAACTTGATGGTAATGAGAAGAAAACTTTGAGACAGAAAGGATAAACTTGGCAGTAATGAGAAGAGAACTTGGTGGTAATGAGAAAATGTGATAGTAATGAGAATAAAACATAGTGGTAATGAGAAGAAAACTTGCAGGCAGCAAGGATAAACTTGGTAGTATAATGAGAAGAGAGCTTGGTAGTAATGAGAAGAAAATTTGAAGGTAACGAAAAGAAAACTTTGTGGTAATGAGAATAAAACTTGATGGTAATGAGAATAAAACTTGGTGGTAATGAGAATAAAACTTGATAGTAATGAGAATAGAATTTGATGGTAAAGCTTGATAGTAGCAAGAAGAAAACTTGATGGTTGTGATAAGAAATAATTGACAGAGCTCATGAGATAGTACAATACAATAACAAGGTATGGAAAATTCTCACGGTGAAAAAACTTGAATAGATGACGATATAATAATGAGAATTAGAGCAGTTGAAAGTGAGATATTTGAGGTGCAACCAGTTGTGAAGATACTGGTTACAGAACATGAAATAAACCGGTCAGCAAGAGATATAACCACATAAATGAAACAACTAAAGTTTGCAATATCGGATAGATACAAACGGTTCAACAAATATTCATCTATATGTTATATATCAGTTGATATGGGTGATATCTCTAATCATCTCATATTACTCATTATGCTGTACAGGGGGCAACAGGCAGCTGTAAGCTAAAACATTGGTTAGAGGACCAAAGAAAATGAGCCCGGTAAGGTTTCATCCACTCCCCCCACATACATTTAATATCATGTGCAGCGCGTATGAGTAGACCCACATTATTAATAGTTACAACCTCTCAACATAAATATTCAGAACCTAGAAATAAGTTTTGCAAGTAATATATCAGCATCCGGTTGCGTCTGTGGGTCTCACTAATAGCCCACTAGACAAACCACCCATGCAACAGAAAACATTAGTGGATGACATGCCGTTATATTGAGGTTATCTTCTAATAGAAGCTTCATGGCACGTTACCTATACAATTATGCTTCTCATGCTTTTGTTTTGTTGTTGCATTGTATTTCGTGGTTTTTCAACATGTTTCCACCCTCTGTGGTTGGGAGGGAGCCAGAGATGTGCTGACAGCACTGTTTTTTTTCTATGGCTGAGGGCCATCATAAGGGCACAGTGACAATTATTTTGACTTGAAACATTTGGTTGCATGATTGGAGCAATAGATAAGTTCAGGATAACCAATAGTCAATTGGTGGCGGGGAATGAATACAGTGAACCCTATTTTGGCTACAGACAGTGGATCGGGGCAGTGCACAGGTTGAAACCTATACTCCTGGCAGTGTGAGTTATTCTCTGGCTATAGGTGGGCAGAAAATAAAAATCCACACACGTCCCAGCAATATAATGCAAGTAACCATCCCAATAGGTCGGGACAGTGTTATTGTCAGTAAAATTATTTACTGTGGCAGGAAGCCAATGATGCACTGTTCTCGCAAAACTCTCAGGGATAGTAGATAGCCAAGAACCTAAAAGCACATTTGACCCAGAAGGTAGTTACTAAATGTTCAAAATATCTCTCTTCTTATCTTCTTATCCCATGCCCTATACATTTTGACTGTGCTTCTAATCTATGTTATAATTTATCTCTTTATTCAAACATCTCTGAAGACTTCTGAATAAGTGTTTTTAGTTGTCCATGGTATTTCCATCATTAATCTCAAAAACCACCTTTCAATAATCTCAAATATGCTGAGCACTTTTGTTTACACCCCCATGTTGTGAAACATCTTTAAACATCATTCTGTGAAGCTGATTGCTAATCAAGAATATATATATATATATATATATATATATATATATATATATATATATATATATATATATATATATATATATATATATATATATATATATATATATATATATATATATATATATATGCATGTATATTTATTGCTTGCTACAAGTGATGATGACCAATTGTTACATGCACTTATGAAATTACGTTAAGAGTTATGTCCTTGATTGCTGAGTGCCTAGATGGCTAATAAGACCTATTCTGGCTGAAAATGTTCTTGATTACTGAGTTCCTAGATGGCTAATAAGACCTATTCTGGCTGAAAATGTCCTTGGGCAGTTCAAGCATGGGATGATAACTGTAGGAAGTTTTTAGTCTACCCATAACTTTCTAACTACTCTCAGCTTCCCTTCCAAATCTGAAAGCATCATCCAACATAGCAGAGAACATGATGCTAAACAGGGTAGGTGCTAATACACATCCCTGTTTAACTCCATTTGAGACAGGAAAAGTTGCAGATAACTCTCCATCATCCTGAATATCTTGTATTCCATCATACAATTGCTGCACCATTGTGATAAATGTCTGTGGGCAACCATATTTTGCCATAATCTTCCACAACCCCTCTCTACTTACTGTATCAAATGCTTTTGTTGTCTATGAATGATGTGTACAGGTCATGGTGTTGTTCTTTACATTTTTCTTGAGATTGTCTTTCATCAAAGTCCATATCAATTATTCCATGTCCTTTCAACATTCAATTATACACATATTTAAGAGAAACAACAAGTAATCAAAGTGATAAAGATATAATAACAAGAGGAACTTACTTCCAACAATGAGGTAAGTACTAGGGAATGCCATCTTAGCTTGCATTAGCTGACGAGCATGTCCTGTGTGAAACATGTCGTAGATACCATCTGCATAGATTCGCACTGCGCGTGGGGCTGCCGACATAACACACAGAATAAGCTTACTGTTGGGAAATCTGAGAAACAAGGATCAGCAGATTTCTTCAACTCATTTCAGGAATTCTTATTTGATAAGGAGAAGAACAATCACACTACAAAAGAGGGGGAGGGGCCACCTTTATGGGTTGGAGGATCGGATTGAGTTTTTTCTGTGTGGTATGTGGGACTTGTTCACTTGGAACGTGCTTATATCTGAAGTTTTGTCTCTTCTAGAAACTTGACTGTGTTTTGTAATTCATACAGAGATCCATAGAGGTTTTTCTTCCACTGTTGTTTCTCTAGGCACCCTCCACTTTGTCGGGCGCCCTCCGACCATTTGGTTATTTTTATATTGTTTCTCTAGGCTAGTGTATTTGCCTCAGCATTTCATATTCAGAGCATTACTGAAAAATATGCTCTACTGTCTGAGGTGTCTGTCCACATGGCTGTATTACTAATCTTCAACTTGGTATGGGGTAAAAAGATTTTATTTAAAGTCCTTTAGAGCTGGTTGTTTGGTGATTCAATGGCATATGGGCTCATGCCACTTGACCCAATGCCACTGTGTGATATATGCATGTGTTTGTGAGCTGTTGTTTTGCTTGATACAGTTCTTTGTTCCATTTATCTGGCACTGGAGTGAGAAGAATAGTTTCTATTATCATCTATCTCTGAACATTTAAAAGGCAGGTGGTCAACAGCTTCGTAAGAATATTTGCACTGTCAGCACCCTGGAGTGTGTAGTAGTTGTATTTTGTTCAGGCAATTGTTAAGCTATATTTGTGTGCAAATTCAGAAAGATGACACTCTGGTCTTTCCTTCCCAGGATGTTGTCTTTGAGATTTCGACTGCTCATATATTTGTAGAATTTTGTCCCAGTGTCTTCAATGGCACATCTGTTCAACCAAGTCTCTTTTTTCACAGCTTTCAACATATTTTCAACTGTGTGCATGGTTATTAATGTGTGTGGCTGTTCATGTCTTTCTCCTTTCTTTGTTAGTCTGTCTGTCTTGTCATTGTCAAGGATGTTTGAATGGCCAGGTATACACTGCATAACAATACCGACTTCATGGGATGTGAGTAGCTGGTTGAGTAACTGTAATATATTTGAATTAGTTCAGACTTACAATGTCCACCAATTCTGGAACCTGAAGAGTGGACAGTCTGTAAAAATCAAATTTTAGTGTACTTTTAATGGAAAGACATCAATTATGATCTTCAAGTGGTACAAGGTAACTTCTAGTGCTGTCATATTAGCTTCATAGTTAAAAAATCTCCTCACAGGCATCGAACAGCTCATCAGATGTTTTGTGTGGACATTCTACAGACACCATATCCTTTGATGATGGCTCCTTTGTAGATCCAAATAGTGTGTCCTGTGCTCAGCACATACAGTACTTTTAGATCAGACTAGGTGGTAAGAATAAATGACTTGGTGGTCCATATTTGATCTGCGTGCCATATTTTTCTCACCGCTGGTCCACAACATGTTGTAAAAGATAATTTTAGAGTCTGTGTACAGTAGAAAGTGTGATAAAGTATTATAACCAGTCTCCATACTAACTTGTTTGTCTGTGGTCATTATCATGCTCCTATTGATTAGCAGGATGTAGTCTGGAGAACGGAATGTGTTGTATTGTGGTTTATAACTTGGCTGTGATATCTGCAAATTTTGGCCGGGCACATCTGACTTCAGCTTTTAGGTTACTTTGACCAATGAGTGGTACAGCAAACATCACCCCTAAACCTCCCTAGTCACCTCTTATGACATGAATGGCAAGTTACAATTTTGCTATTCTTTATGTTCTTTTGAGGTTTCCACAATACATGGGTGGGATGGCTAACTGCAACATTCTGCCCTAAACGATATAACCTAGCACATGATATGCTAAGATTATATCAACAAAATTCTATTACTTTTCTGTTATCATTAACAAGAACCTAGGGGAAGGGAGGAAGAGGGAGGAAAGAAGCAGTACTGCCCCATAACAGATGGTCAGTCAATGACCCACAATCTTTGCTGAAATCAGATGTCTAGTCAAAAGTTGAAGATATCACCTAAGATGTTAACTATTACACAACACATTCCATACTCTGTACTACATCATAGTAATATAGTTTACTAACAAATACAAATCGTTAATTATCAAAAAACACCATCATAACACTTATATAAGATACAAGTCCACAGATACAGATCAAGTTAATCATCAAATCACCAGCATTGCACTTAGATAAGTCCTCCAATGCTTATACACATGCTGACTAGCTGCTATGTATTACAAATATATATATAAGACTTGATGGACACAGTTACTTCTTCTGCATTTGTTCTCAAACTATCACAAATTAGCTGGACGTAGTCCAAAGAATGGAATGTATTATATTATGGTTTGCCTTTCGTTTTACATATCCAACTTTAGCATGGTTTCTGGGTCACGTTTACCCTTTATGAGGTGAGACTGTCACAACACCCTCAAGACCTCCTTATTAGCTTCTTACTGCATTCATAGCAGGCATGATGTTGCTATTCTTTGCTCAATGAACAAATAATTTATACATCACTACTGTTTGTTGCTGCAGCTCAAGCTCACCTTGTTTGTCGGATGTTTTTTGACATTCTTGTTTACATTACCGACTGTTTCAGTTCTGGGTGTGTTAATAACTATGTTTTTTATTTTAATCTGTCGTTCGTTTCTGGCAACACCACAGTTCACTCACAAATTCTGCGTTCTTGGCATAAACACAGAAGTAACAAACCCTGCAACTGGTCGAACTCTTTGATCGTGTCCAGAACATCAGCATGATCCATTGAACTAGTACTACCGGGTAGTTACTGTAGTCAGGCTGACAAGCCTGACTGTTTTTTTGCATTCACTAATAATGTATGGGAGGAAAATGAAAATAGTTCTCTTCATACTTCATCTTCCAGCTCCTATAATCCATGACCAGTAATCTATAATCCATGACTAGTAATCTATAATCCGTCAGCAGTAATCTATAAAATATGAGCAGTAAGATACCCTAACAAATTAAATCTATAAACAGAATACCTTTTCCAGCTTTAGCATCCTCCATTGAAATCTGAATTGTGTAGTCTACCTTTGATCGGATTTCATGAGCCTCCTGTTCATAGCTAAATGGGGCTGGTCCACAGTTACTCTGAGGATAACAATCATTTAAGATGGTGACAGCTTGATTTATTCATATCTTAATCACTGCAATGTGTAATATACCGTAGAGTATGAGTGATTGAAAAATTAGTGAGAACACTAAATGTTCCACTATAAGTTTTTTAATTCAGATAAACATAAAAACGTCTCTGGTACTATGACATGGGTGGGACAAACCCAACCAGCCAAGTTGATTTAAAGCTAGTGATCTTCTTCTTGTTCACAGTTCAACATGTCTACGCAGCAAGTTAGTGAGTCGTCAGATCATCATCACTGCAAACTGGACACATCCATAGTTGTTCCGATCTCTCCATGAGTGTATCCGCCATACACATCTGCTTACAGTACCGGTCCTCTGCTGGTTGACTATCATTCTTCTGTGCTCTCCAAAAAATTAACTTCTAGCAACACTGCATTTCAAACCCTGATCTTTAATCCTGGCCATCAAAAAGGAATCATCATCTACACTAGTCTCACATGCTATATCTCTTATGAAGTTCATAACGTCAGCTCGATCCATTGCCCCAATCGCGCATGGCGCCAGCTTATCTGTTCTTTCATTACCTCAAACACCCACATGACCACGCACGAAAATAAATGTAACTACTTTCAACCTCACCTTTCTCAAGGTCTCAATCCACTGTTCACGAATGTGAGACCCACTTGTACCTTCCTAATCATACTTGAGTGACTCTATGTCACTCAAGATGCAGACCTGTCTTGCCTTCTGTGTGCCTACCAACTCAAATGCCCTGACCACAACTATAATCTCCATGGTCATTCTAATTGTAGTCACACCAAAGGCCTCACTCTCCTCCCTGAGCTGTGAAGGTCCAAGCACTGCGAACATATCTAATCACAGATCCATCAGTGTATATAATCACTTTTCCTCCACTTTTGCATTCTCACGACCAAAACCTGCACATCTTGTTCCACAGCCATGGGACACAATTCTCTGCATTCTCTGCTAAGTGTTATTACTACTCTCAAACAAGTTTCAAAATCTGTGGATAGACATATCCATTCCGCACCTGCTGCCACATATTGCAATCTGCACACTCTTTGTATGATATCCTCAGCACGTCACATTCAAGACTTCCTTTCCTTAAGTCTGCTACCTTTAACTTTCTGTATTTCAGAATGCAATGAGTGTTCCTTGTCTGCATGTATTTAAGGTACGCCTATGCACAGCAATACTGTAATCTGTGCTCTGCCGTTGGACAGTTGAGTAGGTATCACATAGTTCTTGTCGATGTGTCTTTTGTGCACCCAAGAATGATATGCATTGCATCATTATGGATTCTATCCAGTCTTTCGATCTGAGTTTGGCTAAGAGTCAAGAATTGCCAGTGCATATTCCACCACAGTCACCACCAAACCTGGTACAAAAGAAATAACAACCTATGTTCACGCTGCGAAGCCATAACTTTCATTGCTGCTAAGCCTTTGCCTGCCTTTTGCTAAGCCTTTCTGTTGCATGAGTGGTTTGTCTAGTGGGCCATTGGTAGGACTATAGACGCAACCACATACATAAAATTTGTTACAATAACTAATATAATTACCAAATCATAAAACCAATGTAAAATAGAAAATAATATCTTTTACATTTCTGTTACTATTTGGTAGTTATATTATTTACAGTAACAATTTTACATTATCATAGTTGTTATCGTTTCTTCGTTCATGACTGTGGCATACTATCTTGTCGGATATCCTGACAGTTTGGTTATTTATATTTGATCTAAAAATTACTAAGTGCATTGTCATGAACTCACAAAATATCACATCCTAAACTATTACAGGCAACAAGTAAACCACGGAGCTAAACAATTATAAAAAAGATATTCTGAAAAAATATTTGCAAGTCTCTATTATAATAACAACTGCAAAAGTCTCTATTTTAACATCGGCAAATATATATAACCAAATGATCGGAGGGTGTCCGACAAAGTAAAACCTTACTGGTTTTACTGGACATGTGGCATTTCCACAACCAGTACTAGGTTATATTTGCCGTATGTGAAACATGGCCTGGTCAAACTCATTTATCAAGCTTGTGTGGTTTTGTTTGGTTTAAACGTTATTAGCTTTTCGAAAAAAGTCCCATTGGGACTGATGTGTCGAAAATTGTTCTGTTTTATTGAATGTTTTTATATACTTTTTCATCTATATTCATAGTTGGGTTTTCCTAGTAACCTGTTTAACTAATTTTGCATTACCATTTATAACATCTGCAAAAGTCTCTATTATAATAACATCTGCAAAAGTCTCTATTATAATAACATCTGCAGGTCTCTATTATAATAACATTTGCAAGAGTACCAAATATATATATATAAAACTCATAGACTTTGGAAGTAGTTTTCCTTCAAATATAAGCACATTTAATGATTATTGAATGAAGAGAGATACTAACTTTTGATGGCAGCTGTGTCCTCGTGTGGACATGTTGCATAATCTCTGCAACTTCATTGTCTGTATAAGTGTCTGCAGAAGTCTTTAAAGCCAGGTGTGACCTCTTTCTGCTGGTGGTAGCCACACCATTCTCACCAGCTGTCGCCATGTTTTTACTGTGAAGGACAGAAGTGGTAACATGAAGAAAACTTTTTATTGTTGCCTTTGATATGGATTTTTCCACTGCTTCTTCTTCTTCTACGTTGGTTCTTAAACTCCAGCAGATTAGCAGTATACAGTAGGACAGAATGAATTGTGTCATGATTTACAGCATCTTTTTCTTCTTCGTTGGTTCTCAAACTCCTGCAGATTAGCAGGATGTAATCTGGAGAACAGAATGTGTTGTGTCATGGTTTACAGCATTGCTGCGATATCTGCACCTTTCGGCCTGACACATCCGACTTCAGCATGGCTGTGGGTCACTGACCCTATATGGGATGGGACAGCCAACTCCATCCCATAACCTCCTTAGTCACCTTTTATGACATGCGTGAAAGGTAAACAGTGTTGCTATTCTTTGCTCCCCTTTTGGGCAACACACGGGCAATGGTTTACAGCTTAGCTGTAATATCTGCACCCTTTGACATAACGTATATATTTTATATAACCTATAATCTTCTTCCGCTCTTCTTCTCAAACTCGTGCAGATTATCAGGGTGTAGTCCAGAATGCGTTGTGTCATGGTTTATAACAGTGATACAATATCTGTGTCTTTCGGTCTGACACTTCTAACTTCAGAATAGCTTTGAGTCACTTTAACCTTATATGGGACGGAACGGCCAACTCCACCCCATAACCACCTTAATTGCCTCTTATGACATGCATGGATGGTAAACAGTGCCACTATTATTTACTTCCCTGACAAGCCTCGGCAATACAAGAGTGACCTATAATAACACAAACAACTATATATTATTATAGTACTTACATAGAACAAACTCTCTGTATAAACTCTCATAGAACAAACACAATGTAGAATACATAGAACACAGGTAATGTAGTCTTACTGGACTACAGCTAACAGAGACTACCACTGTCTGATGCTAACTTGAAAAAATACAAATGACAGTGCACATGACATAATCCACTTTTGACCAATATTATTATACAACACCTTTTCCCCCACACTTAGGAACATGAAATTTGTTTAGTCTAGCACAAAACTAAAATAATAAATCACCAACAACAAACAAAAAAAGTCCCAAGAAAAACAAGAGGGGCGGGGTGGAGAGAAAAGCATGCAGATGAAGAAAACAAATCACACACGCACAGATGTATAGTTAGTAAGTTAGTTAGTCGTCAGATCATCATCACTGCAAACTGGACACATCCATAGTTGCTCCGATCTCTCCTTGAGTGTATCCGCCATCACACTTCTGCTGACAGTACCGGTCCTATGCTGGTTGACCATCATTCTTCTGCGCCCTCCAAAATGTTCACCTCTAGCAACACCGCATCTCAATCCCTGATCTTTAATCTTAGCCATTGAAAAGGAATCATCATCCACATTCGTCTCACTCTAGCGTGTTATATCTCTTAAGGAGTTCAAAACGTCAGCGCGATCCATTGCCCCATCGCCCTTTGCCACAATCGCACACGATGCCAGTTGATCCGCTCTTTCATTGCCTCAAACGCCCACATGTCCAGGCACGAAAATAAATGTAACCACTTTCAAGCTCGCATTTCTCAAGGCCTCAATCCACTGTTCGCGAACGAGACCCACTTGTACCTTCTTAATCATACTCATAGAGTCACTCAAGATGCAGACCTGCGTTACTTTCTGTGTGCGTAGCCACTCAAATGCCTTGGTCACCGCCATAGTCTCCATGGTCATACTACTCGTAGTGACCGCAAAGGCACCACTTTCCTCCTTGATTGTTTTACCTGCGCACTGAGCTGTAAAGGCCCAAGCACTGCGATATATATATATATGGGTAACCCCTATACTAACATATGGGTGCACGTCTTGGACAATAAACAAACTGGAAAGTGGGAAAGTAGAAGCAACAGAGATGTGGTTCTACAGAAGAATGCTGAGAATACCATGGACTGCCAGAAAAACTAATGTAGAGGTGTTGAAAGAGTCAAATGCGAAATCAACCTTAATCAACAATATAAGAAAAATGCAATCTTCTTTTTTTGGCCACTTCATGAGATAGACAGGTTTAGAGAACATAGTCACAACAGGCAAAATTGAAGGCAACAGAGACAGAGGGCGACAATGTGAGAATATTAGACAGTTTGACAATCTGGCACAGCAAGAAAACAACAACAACTTTGATACATAATACTGTGGACAGAGCTGTGGAGAGCCATGACCGCCTACACCAGCCGGCATGGCACCTGATGGTGATGATATATGGGTAAACTCAGTAACTCTGTGTTTGTGTCTATCCCGAATAGAAATCTCAACCTTTTAACAGATTCTCATGAAGTTTAGCATGTTGACTCATAATCTCACATGAGTTTGTATGAGAAATCTGAAAAGTTGATAAATGCTGTCCAAAATCCATATTGATCAAGTATTGATGCAATAAACTGCCAGTGACAACATAATCTCACAATCTTAATATGTTACTACCTCACTGATCCTGACATTCCTTGCAACATTACAAGATTTGATATCAATAATAGTTTACACACTCAAATATATCATCATGGTGACATAGTGAAAAAAAGGCCTTTCTTTTGACATGACTGACTTGTGTGGTTGATCCCAGAGACAGTGGGTTTGTTTTTGCAGACATGTATAAAAAAAATAATGCAGTCATCACTACATTATACGTTTAAATACTTGCGTCTGTTGGTTTTTTTTGTTCTAATAAACATATCCATCACATATAGGCCTTCATATGCCTGTATATGTACATATTTTGTGATGGGGCATACTAGATTTTTTTTTGGTTAGACCTAGGCCACTTCTAATAGGTCAGAATATCAAATTATTAATAAATTAAATTCTACACCGGTTATATCTTGCCGCTCTTCGGGAATGGGATATGCGTCTTGTTCGTGCTACTAGTTTGAAATTAGGTCAGACAAGAGAGTAAAGTCAACGCTTTGCACAACTCCTCTCTGAAATAAAAATCCCCGAGAGCAAATCATTTTCACATCCAAGAAGAGTGCATCATCCTGTGAAAAGAGGAAAAATGCAGCAGCTCAACAGCGGAGAGTACCCGGTAGCTAGAAAGTCAATGATAGACTATAAATCATCTACAATGGTCATTCCATGAGTCCAAGAACATTTGTGGCTCAAATAGGACTTATTAGCCATCTACAACTTACAGGCAAGGGCATATGTCTGATTTTCAAAAATGGCTGTAACAAATGGTCATTATTGCTTGTGATGGATGAACAATATGTGTTTTATTTGGTCTATTAATTATAAAGCTTGCTTAATTTTGGAAAAATGTTTTTTATAGCACTCTTTTTTCTTCACAGTGCATCCCTTCTAGTATATATATATGCACGACACACACAATCTCAAACAAATATAAATAAACAGTTATATATATATATATATATATATAAAGTTGTTTCCTGTTTGGATCAATTCTTCATCCTCTGCATAAATAAAACACATCTGTCAGTTTCAGCAGTATAATAGAGTTTCACAATCTATAAGCCACAGAGGGGATATCATTTAACCTAGAGTATCTAACAGTTAATAATATGTTGATTGCTTTCCTGATCTCTTTTGTATTATGAGGAACGTCAAGCTCAATGTACTCAAAGTTTCCAAAACCTCACTGCAATATTTTATGTGATTATAGAACGGCAACTGCAATGTTTTATGTGATAATAGAACAGAAACTACAATGTTTTATGTGATAATAGAACAGAAACTTTAGCGAAAATTGTCTTTTATACTATATCAGGGCTGTCTACTCAACTTCCTATCACCATGTCAGTGCTGTCTACTCAACTTCCTATCACCATGTCAGAGCTGTCTACTCAACTTCCTATCACCATGTCAGTGCTGTCTACTCAACTTCCTATCACCATGTCAGGGCTGTCTACTCAACTTCCTAGCACCATGTCAGAGCTGTCTACTGAACTTCCTATCACCATGTCAGAGCTGTCTACTCAACTTCCTATCACCATGTCAGGGCTGTCTACTCAACTTCCTATCACCATGTCAGAACTGTCTACTCAACTTCCTATCACCATGTCAGAACTGTCTACTCAACTTCCTAGCACCATGTCAGAGCTGTCTACTCAACTTCCTATCACCATGTCAGGGCTGTCTACTCAACTTCCTATCACCATATCAGAGCTGTCTACTCAACTTCCTAGCACCATGTCAGGGCTGTCTACTCAACTTCCTAGCACCATGTCAGAGCTGTCTACTCAACTTCCTATCACCATGTCAGAGCTGTCTACTCAACTTCCTATCACCATGTCAGGGCTGTCTACTCAACTTCCTATCACCATATCAGAGCTGTCTACTCAACTTCCTAGCACCATGTCAGGGCTGTCTACTCAACTTCCTAGCACCATGTCAGAGCTGTCTACTCAACTTCCTATCACCATGTCAGAGCTGTCTACTCAACTTCCTATCACCATGTCAGGGCTGTCTACTCAACTTCCTATCACCATATCAGAGCTGTCTACTCAACTTCCTAGCACTATGTTAGTGTTGTCTCCTCAACTTCAAAACATTATGTCAGTGATGTCTTCACAACGTCATCGCACTACTACTTAAAGGGAGCATTTAATTGTATAGATGACATGCTACAAAACTTCCATAAGAATGCCTCAATATAAAGGCATGTCATCATCTACAAAAGTTTTCTATTGCATGGGTGGTTTGTCTAGTGGGCCATTGGTGAGACCCACAGGTATACCGCATGTGTAGCTGCTGATGTGTCTATGTGGTAGTACAATGGAATCTGGCAACATGGCATAAGTAAGACTAATCATCTGATGGGCAGTAAGAAATATATTTAATCAGCAAGCCACAGGAACTATCAGCGTGAAAACCCTTTGATACATGAGGAAGAGTGAGCGCATGATATAATAATAAACCTCATATAAGGGTTATAGCGGTGCCACATTGGAGACAACACAATAAGACACAACCCATATTATACTGATACTATAATGTGAGCATTTCAGTAAGGAGAATTATACTTGGTAATGCCTATCTCCTCACCAAAATTTCAATCAGTAAGCAGAAATAATACAGCGGTCATTGTGTACCATTATACTGGAAGTTTTAATCAAAGTTTCGTCCAGAGTGCTTTCATATCAGTTCATTGAGCAACATTAATAAGCATTAATTAAGTTCATTAAGCAAGAATAAACCCCATACAAAGGAAATAAGAATAAACCCCATACAAAGGAAATAAGAATAAACCCCATACAAAGGAAATAAGAATAAACCCCATACAAAGGAAATAAGAATTAACCCCATACAAAGGAAATAAAGATTTAATAAAAATGTAATATACTTGTACAACCAAATCATCCCTAAACAGGAATCTATGCACAATGCCAACTTTTATTTACAAATACAGTGGAATCCCTCTATAGAGCACTCTTTTATAACAAATCTCCCTATATAACAACACTTTTCAACATCCCCAATTATATTTATTATTTATTATTTGTACTGTATATAGACAATTTCTGTTATTACATACATATTTTGTTTATCTGGACTACGCTGTTTCAATGGGATTCCACTGTATTTAAATTCCGCCAAGCACAAGTTTATTTACCCTATCATAACTACTTTACCTTCGTAATCCAAGTCGACTGCGTTGAGCCATGGTCCTGTTTTTCAACATTTAAATAAATGTTGACTTTTATGAGGAAACTGTCAACTTTTCACTTTGAACAAACGTAGTTTCTGACTCAATAACAGCTATTTGAACAAATGTAGTTTCTGACTCAATAACAGCTATCACTAGGACTGACTCAATAACAGCTATCACTAGGACTGACTCAATAACAGCTATCACTAGGACTGACTCAATAACAGCTATCACTAGGACTGACTCAATAACAGCTATCACTAGGACTGACTCAATAACAGCTATCACTAGGACTGACTCAATAACAGCTATCACTAGGACTGACTCAATAACAGCTATCACTAGGACTGACTCAATAACAGCTATCACTAGGACTGACTCAATAACAGCTATCACTAGGGATAATGTCTGTACAACTTATTCAGTTTCTAGTCACTAAATGTATGAATTAAATAGCAAGCACAATGAATATAACATACAATATTTGCTCGTTAAAAAGATTTTTTTCTTCAAAGAATAAGTTAGCAAATATTCCGACGCAGAGATTTGAGATATTGTAAAGTAAACCTTACTTTGAAAAAAATAAAACAATCAATATTCATACTATTCAAGAACTGCACAGAATAGATTTGAACGGACAGAATTGGAGAGATCTGACCTCTGCCCTATGCGCTAACTTCAGCGCAAAAGGAAAATGAATGAATAAATGTAAACCTGAATATGTAACAAGACATGGCTAGCTTTCTAAAATTTCGAGGGTCGAAGAAAGAAAGGAGGCAAGAGAAAATCCTGGATTGATAACATCAAGGAATGGCCTTGGAGTGATTTTTCTACACTACTCTGAATGACTGAGGATAGAGTTGTTTGGAGAGATTTTTCTGTTGATGTCTCCCATGTGGCACTCCTACGTGCCTAACGAGTTATGAGTTTTATTATTATTATAATGTAAACCTGAGAATCTCTCAATTGCTGATCATATGGAGATTACAATAGTCATTGTGTTAACTGACCGGTGTGTGTGTCAAGGCGAGAAGTCTTTGTTGAGCACAGTGAAGCATACAGGACAACCACATCCAGCATGCGGATGGAAGTAGAGGCAATTACTGCCACCCTCATACAGCTCTTTGAAATAACAAGATATAGAGGAAGACCAAGAAGGTGGATTGAAGGAATTACCAACATTCTGACACGGCACAGTATTACTGCATATCAAGTTACCAAACATGCAACAGGCAGAAAACCAATCGTCATTCAATCCTGTGATGCCTGACAGCAAAAGCAGAGAAAAGACGGTAGACAATAGATATGCTCTCACGATAACCAATTCATTCATTTTCCTTTTGCGCTGAACAACAGCGTTTTCTGATAACATCTGTGATGAAATTTTGATGTGTCTCTTCTCTGATTTTATCATTTGATTTGAATTCACTCCAATGGGTGTTAGTTATCCTACGAAGACATTTGTTCTCGAAACTCAGCAATTTCTTTTCTGAAGATAAAGAGCTTTTCTAGCTCTCACATCCATATGATAGCACCGGAATCCATATGATAACCAATAGCATGATTTATATACGAAAAACGTGATAAACTATGAAATCACAGACTTAACACAACATAAACTAAACTAAGCGGACACAAATCTCAGAGCATAGAATAAATTTCTAAAACCGCATCATAGATGATAAACTCAATTTCAGTTATCAAACTGGTGGCAGCTGCTAATAGAATATGTAGCTACCTTATCAAGGAAGCATATGTATTGATGTACTGTCATAGCCAGAAAAGCTAATGGGTGAATTATGCATTTATCAACAGGTGTTGGTAATCATACTTGAAATAAACTAAATTATTTTTCACATGGCATGCAGCCAATTTCAAGAGATACTTATACTTGTATAAGTTATATTAGTAATATTGAACTTTGAAATAAAATATTACCGGGGGGGGGGGGGGTATTCTCCTCTTGTCTAATATTACTATAGATCTCCATCAATGTTGACATTTTTAAAATACCATTATTCTCCTCTTGTCTATTGCAGTGCACCTGACTAATGGCTGTGGAGGCTCTGATGCAGAATGATGGATTTCTAGTGATCTCCTTAGCTATGATCACGAAGCTCTTGACAGCTCATAGCATTTCTGACAAAAGTACAGGCCTTCATGTCAGCAATTGAGGTGACACCCAAACTCCTATAGATGCCTCAGTTTAGGGTATTTTATGGATACATTCCAGTGCAGACATAACCCAGGATAATCGCATCCTGCCAGAAATGTAGCATACACTTCTAGGTCAAATAGTTCTCTAATATTTTGTCAGATCTGTTGACCTATCTGTAGTAATGGTAGACCTAGCACTCCTTGCCACCAGGGAATCTATGAAATCTGTTGACCTATCTGCAGTAATGGTAGACCTAGCACTCCCTGCCATATCACCTAGCAATCTATCAGATCATTGATCTATCTACAGTAACTGTACACCTAGCACGCCCTGCCACCTAGGAATCTATCAGATTATTTGACCTATCTACAGTAACTGTACATCTAACACTCCCTGCCACCAGGGAATCTATGAAATCTGTTGACCTATCTGCAGTAATGGTACATCTAGTATTCGCCGCCACCTCACCTAGGAGTCTGCCACAAAAATACAATATCCACTAGTCTGCATCACTCTATGAGGATCATGTGACAGAAGATGAAAGTAAGAAATCGAGACAAGACATGCAGTAGCAATGAAGATTTTTCACAAGTGAAAGTTTGTCAGCATATCCCCCCATGAGATACTTGGAAATAAGACAGCTAGCCTATCAATATTACTAATACTAGTGAAGTTATAACATTTTAAAATATATTTTTTTTAAATAGTAGTGTATCCTACTCAGAACGTAGCAATCAACTCAGCATTTTTGGCTGTAGTGATTTTATAGGCAATATAAATACATCCAGTAGGATGCCATTGCTCTCTGAACAGTCTGGATGCATAACTGCCTATGGCGGGAATTGAATCCAGTAACTTGGCTGTCACAAACACGCTCGTAGTGCCGGATATACCTCTACATAATGTTATTGTCTCTATAAGCTGCATAATCTCTCCAGTGTCTTCCCTCTATGAAAACACCTTATTTCTGTAAACATAATTGCTTGCAGCTGCAGCGTTTGATGTACTCAAGTCTTGAACAATAGACTATCAGATTTAACAAGCTACTGTCAAACTACATGAACAAAAGATTTTATAAACCATTCTGTGTTTTTAAGATTCCTTATCTTTTACATTCTTAGATTACAATTCACAGGATATTCACTACAATATGTAGAGTAATTAATTTTTTTAAGAATTACAATATCACAGCAGTTTTACAAAAAAATGTAAGCTTATCTTATATAGAACATTGATATAGAACATTGATATAGAACTATTTATCTTGTGAAAAAATCATTGTCAATGCACGTCTTGCCTTCATTTTGACTTTTGTCTTACTTATTAATTCGATACATTATGGTCAGTATAAGAGTGTCTTAGGCTAAGGCAGTAAACCCCTACATAAAATCTCTAATGCTCAGTGGGTTAAGGGAGTAAACACTTAAAGAAAGTCATAAGGCAGTTGATGGTATTTCTTCTCAACTCCTTCAGTATTGCCTGTTTTTCTTCTTCTTCGTTCGTTCTCAAACTCCTGCAGATTAGCAGGATGTAGTCAGGAAAACGGAATGTGTTGTGTCATGGTTTACAGCATTCCTGCGATATCTGCGCCTTCCGGCCTGACGCTTCCGACTTCAGCATGGCTTTGGGTCACTGACCCTATATGGGATGGGACAGCCAACTCCATCCCATAACCTCCTTAGTTGTCTTTTATGACAGGCCTGGAAGGTAAATAGTGTTGCTATTCTTTGTTCCCCTTTCGGGCCCCAGCAACACACGGGCGGTATTGTCTGTTTTAAAGCATCTCAGCATTGTCTTCCTCTTGGAACTAATCAAGAGCCAAAAAAGGGTTAGTGCAAATGGACAAGGTTTTTTTCTCCATAAAGCCTACATGGGCAAGCAATCGTGTGTCTCTGCAAATTAACCAATTTGAGGGCTCTTTTAATTCTACACTGGTCTGCTTCCTGAACGTCTGTACAAACACAAAAAGCAATCTAAACTAATAATACAGCTATTGTTGAATTTTAAGCAAATGTGCAGTCAATGTGGATAATCGGTTTTTGAAAATATGATCTAATTCGATTGAGTTGACTCTTTGATGAGGGCCCACTTATGCACTCTACCACTGAGCCAACACGCTAAAACAGATTTGTGTCATTACAAATAAAACTTCTAGAGTGAAAAGCAATGTTCATACTTGAGAGCAAGCTTTCAGTATTCTTTCGGCAGCAGGCTGTGTGGAAAAGGAAAGGCAGCGTACCATATCATTCCTGCCCAAAGAAATTGTGTGTAGAAGCGCAAAATTTACAAGGTGTTCATGATGTTGGTTAAAAGTACAAGCTAACCCAATTCTGACTCCACTGTAGAACATTTCCTATACCAGAACAAGTTCACAGATGAGAAAGGTGCAGTACCTGAAGGCGCAGCGAGCAATGGACCATCTACTAATTACACAAGACAAATTCACTGGCAGCGGGACACCTTTTACAAGATAGATTTAGTCAACCCAAGTCCAAATCCCTGTCTATCATTCCATCGAAAACTGCCACTCACGGACTTGTTCTGGCCTTTTAGTTCAAAGGCACAGTGGGTAATAGCATAGAGGTAATGGTGTATCACTCATTGCCTGGTGATAGATAAAAAGGCTGCAACAAACTATAGAAGCTCAACTGAATCAAAGACATTTCAAAATCAGATTTGGTAGACCTATAAGGCAAAAAACAAAAGGTAATACATATTACTTCACAAAATTTGGTTAGTTATCACAAAGTCTTCTTCTTCAGCGTTCATTCTCAAACTCAAACTGGATCGCTGGCAGGATGCAGTCCAGAGAATGGAAATGCGTTGTGCCACCGTTTTATCTGAGCCAATGACACATCTGTCTTCGGTGATATAACAGAGTGAACGCAGAAGTTTTCCTCCTACTTAACAAACTTATAAAGAAACCTATCTTAGAAAATATCATATCAATGACAACATCGAACTTGTAAATTAGATAGCAAATCTCCCCTGACCGATTGTAAGCCAATATCTGATGTTATCTGGAAAGCGAGCACGACTACATTGATATTATCAATGCAAGATCATACTGAAAATACTACAGAAAATAAACTTGATAACATGTGGCTGCTTGAATGAAACCTTACAAAGAAAAGAAAATGTGTTCAAGATCATAAATCTTGAATAGTGATTCCCAACTTTTTTGGTCTGTGGCCACATTGTGGCACAAAAATGAATGCTTGAATGAAACCTTATAAAGAAAATAATTTTTTTTACCGAACATCAATAGTGAACAGTGTTTCCCAACCATTTATGGTCTGTGGCCACATTATGACCCATGTTTTTGCCTGATGCCCCAGTTTCCTAAAACACAAAAATTTAATTAAAATAAAGAGTAAGTAGTTCCTTTGTATGCTATTATAGACTCTCATTATCTGTATAACTTGTTTTTGTCTTTTATTTTTCATTTTATTTCTCAAATTGCCTTCTTGTGGGGGTGCACTTTGGGAAACACGAGTCTAGAATAATGCTCTTACCCCTCCCTCAAGATTAATGGTAGCGTCTGAACATAAATTCTATAGAAAGATACAACAGATATGCTATGGGGGTCATAACCAAATATGTACAGCATGCACGCAGGATGTCAACAAACAATGATATCAATTGTTAAACGAAGAAAGCTTATGCGACGTGGGCTCGTCACCTGAAACGACGAACGAAAAGTGGACAGAGCAGAGTGGGAGGGGGGAACAAAGAAATGCTTCTGTTGACATCAATGCCAGTGTGTTGCCAAGGCCTGAAAGGGGAGAAAATAATAGAGACACCGTTACCAACGAGGCATGACATGACAGGTGTTTTGGGGTTGGATTGGTTACCCCATCCCATATATGGTCAAAGCGATACACAGGTCATGCTAAAGTGTGAAAGGTCTAGATATCGCAGCTAAGATGTAAATCATGACACATCACATTCCATTCTCATAGATTTCCAGCAGGATGTAGTCCAGATAGTGGTAATGTGTTGTCATTTTATGTGAGTCAATGGCCAATAATCTACCTTCGGCAGTAACCGGATACATTTAACATCGGGATGACTTTTTGATCACTCTAATGTGACATGAGGCATCCAATCCCATCCTTAAAATCTCATAGTTGCCTTATGATATGCATGAGTGTTCATAGTGTTGATATTCTTTGCTTCCGTTTGGGTCGCGGCAACACATGCGTAGGTAACAGATATGATTTATGATAGGAATACTAGAAATATTTTAAGATAAAATGAACAGAAATGAGAATAAGTGATGAGAAAATATTGAGGCAGGTTAATACCCATACTGAGGTGACCTTTGATATTACTATATGACCTTTTAATAGAAATTGTAAACATCACATGAAACCCATTTTGATTATTTCAGTGCATGTAGCTGGACGGCCTTGATTATTTTTGCCATGCGACTCCAAGTATATAAATAGTGACCAATGAAAACCCAACAATAATCAAAAACACAACAAATGATGTCCTAATTAATTCTGTACAGGTATTCTACTGGTGAGTCATAGTATTGAGCTAACCAACAGGAAAGAGCAGATTTTTTGGGGCATATAATTAAAATTGAGTTAGGGCATATCACCAATCAAGCACTCGCGTCCCTAATGTGTTTACATATCTTTGGGTGCATAGGCCATGGTGCTGACAAGATTTTAAACTTCACAAAACAGACATGAAACTGTACAAAACAGACTAATCTGATGTTTCAACTAAAAAAAAAAAATAAAAAAAAAAAAAAAAAAGGATATTTATATTTTTTTAAATTCTGTCCTGTATTTGGTAAATAATATATTTAAAACCTTTTGGTTAAAGTGTCCATTGAGGGTCGGAGTACATACAAAGAAATCCTGGTAGAAATACTATACTGGTAAATACTCTTATACTGTTGGAACACCTTTCTATAATGCAATAAATCAACTTGTTTATGAACCAATAAATTATAACACAACTTCTTATAACTTCAGAAAAGGGAACATAAATATGAAAAAAAAACAATAAATTTTAAAGTGATATACAATAAAAACACTACACAAGCTTGTAACATCTGTACAAAACTCAATCCTTGGGGTTTCACATTGAGAACACCACTAATACTCCTACACTGTTAACACAACCACACTATTTTAAATTATTCACATTAAAGAAAATATCACTAAAGGATGTTCACACTGCTGCCCCAGTTTGTCCTCTGAACCTTGCCTGACACGTTTCACATTGATTTATAACACGTGAACTTATCGACATTACAGATAAGAGTCATGAACTCTGCTCTACCCACATTTAAGGAGATAAGTTAACCTATTATTTTCTTCACTCTTCAAGATAAAGTATCAATATTAACGTATGATAATGAGATAATATAGATAAAATATTAACATTGGTATTTTTAAAAGTTCATTATTAATGGGAGATCTATTGTTAAGTTTGACAGGAGAATAATGGTATTTTTAAAAGTTCAATATTCCCTCCAGAGCCAGATAAATGGAACACATTATATGGAAGAAAACAACAGCTCACAAACACATGCATATATCACACAATGGCATTGGGTCAAATGGCATGAGCCCATGGACCGCTGGATCAGCAACCAACCAACCAAAAGTTCAATATTAATGGGAGATCTATAGTAAAAGTTAGACAGGAGGAGAGTAGTGATATTTTTAAAGTTCAATATTGATGGGAGATTTATAGTAGTTAGACAAGAGGAAAAACAAGACATTTAAAAAAATGCAATATGGATGGAAGATCAATGGTAAAGAGGTTTTTGCTCTTTTTTAAATGAATACACATATTTCTTTTTTCAATGTGAAGCGATGTGACCTTTAAGTGGCAAAGTACTTTGAGTGTCATTTTGCTAAACTTCAAGAGCGGTAATGAGTTCGAAGTCTAGGGCTAATTTCACTTCACATAAATAAACACTTACAGAAAATGTCAGATCACTGTTCTAGGTTTAGAAGTGAAGGTCAGAGTTATCAAATATGTTTTATTACTGTACAATAAAAAAAATATAAACTCTGGCTTCACTCAAAACAGTTACAGTTGAAATTGTTTATCTATCAACTTTTTCTGTGTTTATTTTCAAACTCCTGCAGATTAACAGGGTTTAGTCTAGAGAACAAACTGTATTGTCATTGTATTGTGGATTACAGTTTGACTGTAAAATCATATTTTGGCCTGACGTGTCCACCTTCAGCATGGTGTTGCATGAAATGTGCGGTACCAGTAAATAGGAATCAAAAGAAGAATTGTTAACCGACACAGAACTGAGAAAGTCAGTTACCACATGCTGAAGGACATACTGAATATGAGATATAAGCACCTATGTTACCACATGTTGAAGTGACATACTGAATATGAGCACCTATGTTACCACATGCTGAAGTGACATACTGAATATGAGCACCTATGCTACTACATGTTGAAGTGACATACTGAAAATGAGCACCTATGCTACTACATGTTGAAGTGACATACTGAATATGAGCACCTATGTTAACACATGCTGAAGTGACATACTGAATATGAGCACCAATGTTACCACATGTTGAAGTGACATACTGAATATGAGCACCTATGCTACTACATGTTGAAGTGACATACTGAATATGAGCACCTATGTTAACACATGCTGAAGTGACATACTGAATATGAGCACCAATGTTACCACATGTTGAAGTGACATACTGAATATGAGCAACTATGGACGTCTCCAGAGTGCCATGATCATGATCTGATGAATAATGAACTTCAGAATGACTTTTGGGTCACTTTGAGCCTTTTTAGGGTGGGACTGCAAAATTACACCACCCTTCCCTAATACTCTACAATCGCCTTTTTAAACATGTATAGCAGGTCAGTGTCACTATTCTTTGCTCCCCTTTCAGATCATGACAATGCACAGCCATTCCTAAGGAAGTAAAAGTTTGTATAAAATTGTTTACTTATCCCTAAAACCATTATCCTGTTACATGTTTGGGATGCTACATCAACACACAGAATCCTCCAGCAATTTTTATCTTCAGCAATGCAGATAAAAGTAGGAAAAAATTATGACGTCCATTCTTTCATGCAATCTGCGTGTGATTTTCTTTGTTCCCTTTACTTCTTTCACCTTCAACCATTATGTGCATTAATAATTTTTGACTGGTTTTTTTCCCCCATTGCAGCATTTCTGTGGGCAAAAGGCTTAACTGGTGGTGTCCATCAATCCAATTATCTTTATAATGTGATTATATGTTTGTTTTCATCTATGCTTTTCATTAAATTGATGTAGAAACTATAGCACATTTGCTAACATTGTTCATTTGAACTTCAAATTGAACACTTAAGTTAATTAGAGTTAATTTGTCCATCACATTAACAATGTATTAACATAATATATAACAATATCTATATATCAAATAACATTGCCAAGCATAAGAAATAATGTTACCTGTCAGATCATTACTGTGTATGTCATTTATGACAATGTAACACTTCTAATTCTTCTTCTTTCGTTCACTTGAAACAAAATTTCTTAATGAAGCTCACTGTCTTTTGTAGTTCATACAGTGGCCCATAGAGCTTTGATTCCAGTGTTGTTTCCTCTGGCCAATATGTCTGCCTCAGAACACTCTTGAAGTATATGTTTGGCACTCTGTGCTTCCTGTCCACATGGCTGTGTTGCCAATCTTGAAGTTTGTGTACATGTGACTGCAGAGTCCGTTGTGTCCTGTTCTGAGGCGTAGAATTACAAGTTCTTCTGATCTGTTCATAATGTGATAGTCATCTTGTGTTGGTGTTTGTGACTTTCTTATTGACTTGATCATCTGTTTTTTCTAATGGTAGGTGATTGGTATATCTGAGAAATGAGAAGTCAGCTGGGTACCCCACTACAACATTGAGTATGAGAATTGAAATAGGAATGGTGACAGCAGCTCTCACTTGGTTGGCAACGCAACCACCGACAGCAGCTCTCACTTGGTTGGCAACGCAACCACCGACAGCAGCTCTCACTTGGTTGGCAACGCAACCACCGACAGCAGCTCTCACTTGGTTGGCAACGCAACCACCAACAGACTCAGTGATTGTATCAGACTCTCAAAGTATGCTGCGCAAGATAGAAAAGTGTATGATCAGAACGAATGAGTCACTCTTCTCAACAAAGTGTAGAGCACATGGATGTACTGTCCAGGTCATACTGGGATCAGGGGAAACGAAAGAGCTGATGTATTGGCTGGTAAAGCCTTGGTGAATGGCACTGAGATAAGAAGAGACAGGATTGCATTGATTAGAGCTGTCATGGATACCCTATGAGAAGACGAGGAGGAAGTCGAACGAGACAATGTACATATTCAGAGAATGGTAGAAATGGGATTGACTAAAGGTGTTGAGAGAAATTGCTCCCTCTCAAAAGATCATAAGAACGTGTAATCAGCAATGACTTAGACACTGAGCGTATACACTTTTAGATGGCTGACGAAATGGCAAGCAGAGCAAATATGGGAATGCCTCCAGTGCAGTGACGTTTGTTCCTAATCAAGAATCCAAGAAAGTGAGGACGATCAATGAATTCAAGAAACTGTGGAGGAACAAGAAACTGAGGTAGACCTAGAAACAAATAAAGAGACGTAGGTGAAACATAAGAGGAATATGTTAAATAAGACATAATCAAGCTTGAAGAATTGAATGAAGGCAAAAACAAGATAGCAGAGGATTTGGAAGATATTCTGCGGCCAGTTATCCAAAGAGAGTTGAAAGACCTCAATTTATAAAGGCAAGAATACAAACTGGTTCATTAACGGAAATGTGGTCAAATAACCTGTTAACATTCCAACTTTTTAATATTATGTACAATTTCATACAGCTTGCGTGACATGGAGATTAAATAGATGCAACTTCTACTGCCAATGAATTGATCTGCACGCAAAGCACTGAGAGCCCATCCACGGGGAGAGAGAAGGTGGAGGAAGATCTATTCTTCTCTTGATCTTTCCGGTGGTTACTACATATTCAAGATTTACTGTTCTCATCACATGCCCTAAAAATCTTGATTGTCTGTTTATAACTTTTACTATAATTTGTCATTTTACTCCAGCACCTCTGAGAACTTCTACATTATTTTCTTGGCTGTCCATAGAATTTGCATTATTCTTCTTAAAAACCACATCTCAGTTGCCCCCAACTTGGACACTTCTGTTTACTGTCCATGCTTCGCTTTCATAAAGAAGAATAGGCTCAATATAATATCCTAGTACTCAAACTCATGTATGCATTGATATTACTCAATTGGATAGAATGTTTCTCATTTTTTGAAATGTTGATTTGGCCTGTGCTATTATCCTGCTCTTGACCTCATTGGAGCACCTGCCATCTGATATTAAAATAGTGGCATGATATTGAACTTCACCCACTCGACTTAATTGTGCATCATTGATAGTAATACTGTAGTTTGGCGATGAGTGTTTCTTTGAAACAACCATTACTTCTGCTTTCCTCTTGTTTAGACTGTGGCATGTGTTTTAATTTTCTTGTGCTACCATGTCTAACAGGGCTTGAAGTTCTTGTTCCCTCCATGCAATCAGAACTGTGTAGTCAGCATATCTTAGATTATTCACACTGTAACCTCCAACTGCTATTCCGGGTATGGTTTCTTAACTTTCTATGTTTCGCATAATATCCCCTGTATACAGGGAGAAAACATCTAGTGACATTATGCATGCTTGTCTGATGCCCATTTCTATCTTTTGGAATTCCCCTACATTACTGTCAGACCCTCATCGCAGCTGTTTGTTTCAAATAGGCCTACATATTTTATCTTTATATCTACATCTTACTATCTTTATATCTTTCCCATCAACATTGAGTTTTTCTAACATTTTTATCATTTCTGAATGCTTCATCTACTCAAATGCTAACTTTATTAGGCAGGCCTAATCTATGAAGTACAGTTCATTTTGTACTTTTATTGCCCTCTCCAATAATGTTCGTAATAATATATATATATATAATAATATATATAGGCCGGCTACTTCTTATGACTTTCCATTCAACAAATCCATTTTGCTCTTCTCAACCACAATGTATGGTTTTAATTAACCTCTGGTGAAAGTACAGAATAGTTCTCTGCTGTGCTATAAATAGCAAGCTGTTTACATTTTTCACTAGGTGACATCACGGATTCCTGTGTAACAAAAATGAAGTTGAAATAGATGCCGTGATGTCACATGTCCCGACGCAAACAAGTTTTAGTTATCACTATCGCTGCACATAATAGCACTGAAGAAAATGACATTTTGTTACGCGGTGTGCTGTCTCTACCTGCCAAAAATGAACTAACATTTGTGTGTTTTCTACGTATCGGCATCTATCAATTTCACTGGTGTTACACAGAAATCCATGAGGTCGAATAGTTAAAGATGTAAACGGTGTGCTATTGCGGTTCCTAATCCCCAACCCCTAAACCTAATCATATCCCGTAATCCCTAAACTAATCCCTATTCCCCAAACCTACTCCCTAATCCTAAATCCCTACGGCTAGCCCACAAGTGACGATATACCACGACACTAGAGGTACGGTCACAACGTAGCATTAAAAGCAACTTGTGTAACAACATGAATAATATGACTCACCTTATTGAGAATTCTCTGCAGGATACACTTTTTTAAGAACTTCATGAATATATCATTGGAACCGACATGCTTCCTTCTCCATATATGCTCACATAAATACGATGAAAATTGCCCTGAACATCTTCTACCCTGAATTCTAAATTCTCTTTTAACACTGCCCCATAAACCCTCTATAGTATTTGTATCGTCTGCTCCTGTTCGTTTCTTTCCGTCTGCTACTCAACTGTATACCACTGCGCATGTCCCTTATTAATAGCACTCTACATTCTACAAGGCAATCCCAAAACAAAATTACAAAGGTCAGAAAACACATCGAAACTAGAGCAAAGTACACAGCGGAGAACTATAATGTACTTCAGACTTAACCTCTTATTCATTATTCGTCTCATGACTTAAATAATTAATACGAAGTAGACTATTTATTATTATAATTATTAATATTATATAATAATAATTATGAAGATAGGTTTTCATAATTCACAATCGTAACCAACGCAACAATCATATAGACCTACCTGATACCATCTGTGTACATGTAGGTAGGCTGAGCAGAATATTCAATCAACTCAACACGTTAGCCGCAATAATTGTTGTTTGACTCAACAATCATCAACTCAGCTGACAATTGAAATTGCGACTGAGTTGTCACTATTTTTTAGGTTTCATCAATCATTCTGATCAATTCAAATGACATTCCAACTTACTAAAATCAGGAAAGAACCTGGGCGAGAATCTGTGCTTCGATTCTGCTCACAAGATGTGAAACTCAAACAATAATTACAACAATAAATATTAGTTTACACTAATTACATGATTACCTGTTCCTGATCGATTTGAAGTATTATGATTTATTTGTTACATCCAAAGCTGCCCACGAATGACCATATTGAACTTCCGGTAATCGGAGTTTTACACGTCGTCTGCATAGTTACCACTCAACACTTTTATAAAGTCTCTGCATGTTCCAGAAGTTCAGATGGTAAAATACT
Source organism: Meghimatium bilineatum (assembly GCA_034231615.1). NCBI lineage: Eukaryota > Metazoa > Mollusca > Gastropoda > Stylommatophora > Philomycidae > Meghimatium > Meghimatium bilineatum. The sequence goes on from CM067301.1 coordinate 7,362,616, forward strand.
CAGCTCAAACACATACATTATGTAAATCATTATGTGTTTCGACAGAAAGACGAAACAGCGCAGATGTCTGCAAAGATCTGAACATAGGAAAAGAGTGGTTCTTAAAAATTATCAAGAAATGCAAACATATTTCGGACATATAAAGATATACAATCGTTTAGATATATTATTATGGATGACAAAGTTCCAGTTTAGAGAACAAGAGGCAGACCAAGACTACGATGGACTCAGAACATCGAAAACCGTCTGAACATGACACTGGAAGATGCTGGGTAGCTTGCACATAACCGAGAGGCGTACAGAGAGGCAGCGAGAAGAACGTTATGTAACAGCACACGTGACATAGAGAGATCTTAAATAATACTCGACTCTGAAAATATTTTTATGTGAATTTTTGCAGAAGATGACATCATATTGTCCGATTTATTTTCCATACAAAAATTATACAATTCAAATTATTCAAAAAACGACGCGCTTATTATTATAAAAGAATACATTTACACAGTACACAGTGAATTTGTCTAGGGTAAATGGTGGTTATATGCATAGTATGCGAAAATTGCATATATTTTTTAGTGATAACACCCCACCCTTAATAACTAGAATACATTACACAATTCATTACTTCGAAAATCTGTATAAAATGTTGATATATTCTTCTTCTTCGACAGCGGTGATTGTCGAATTCTGATGAATCTCTCTTGTAGCAAGACCATGATCCATTTCAAATTTCCAGCAGGATGTAGTCCAGAGAATGGAATGCGTTGTACCTCCGTTTTATTTACGCAAATTTCCCGACACATCCGTCTCGGGGGATGTTGATAAATGAAACGTACCTTTTAAAAAGTACCATATGTGGCTAGAAAGCATTTTTTGTGCGGACATAAGGTTCTGATTTGTATTATCTAGAATCCAGATTCTACGTTGGATTTAATCTAAATCTCCTCACAACTTGGCGTTAAAATTGACAATACTTTAACAATTGTGAATAATTACGTTAAAGTATTGTGAAGCACACCAGCACAGAAAGGCAAATCCTTCTCCTATTTAATCATGTGCGCTGATCCATACAGCGTCACTTATCTTGGCGGATTCCTCTGATCAATGTTCACTTAATATATACTTTTATTCAACAGGCAATGAAAAGTACGGGGAAGTTGGCGCAGCAAAGATAATAGAGGTTTGTGATTATGGTGAAGAATTATTCTGGAATAGGACTTCTCTAAACGGCCACGTCAAAACTAAATACTGGTTTTCTTTGAAGGTGTGGGTAAATCAATTTATGGCTTCGGTCAGTCTGAGATGTATCGCTGAGTCTCTATGGCTGCAGATATTCCTTTGTTCGTCCCCGTTGACATAATACGACTTGTGGGCTAAATTGTGACTCTTTCTTCTAACCTGATGCAATAGACTTTTATGGTGATTTTGTTTGACTGACGACACAAAGCAGACACAACGTTACCAATGAAAACACGGGAAAAATTCAATACCCTCCTTGAAGGATGAATTCGGATTAATCTGCAAGATTGTATAAATGACGCAAATATTTCGAAAAAGAAGACTAATTTTTCTGCTAAATGTTAATACCTGGAAAAAAAAAGGTGAGTTGGCTATAAATCCAGAATGTGATGTATATAGGAGAACTTGCATCAGTGCATTTGACTGTTTACCATTCTGATAAAAAAAAAACGAATTACAATTACGTTGTCATTCGTAATGGTGAGATATGAATAGAAGTACAAGACGTGTTTACAATTTGTAGCAGAGGTGACACATAAAATAAGGAAGTATAGGCCTACATATCACGAGTTTGTACACAGTTTATACATATTCACGACACACTAAATACGACACAATACTTCAGCGCGATAGAACACTTAGCACTACGGAAATCCGTAGTGACACATTTTCAAAATAAATGTTATTTTATCATCATGTACTTAAACGAAACCGTCGGCAGAAAAGACCTATGTACAGAAAGTAAACAAGATTTCATTCCTGACGTTTTTTATTATTGTCGTGGTGTTCTGTGGTCACTATTTATATATGTTGAATACGAATGCTAAAAAATACCAAGACCGATCAACAAAATTCACAAAAATAATTTAAAAAATCAGCCTTTCTGGTCATGTTTACTTTCTCTACACAGGTCTTTACTGAATCTTAGTCATGATTTAATTTATACTGTTCAAAGAAAGGAAACGAGACTTTTTTTAAAGTTACTTTTACAAAAAATATTCTCTGATTTGGCATCATAGTGTGTATTGAATGTATCCTCCTGGCTACCTTAATTGTACTCATCTCATGATTCGTGGGTATTTCCCATCTAAAATGGTATGAATGGGCAAATTGGTATGAGCCTATGGGCCGCTGGATCAGCAATCAACCAACCAACCATTATTCGTAAGGTCATGAAATATGTCAAGGTAGAAAAACAACATTTTTGGCAATAATGCATGAGAATCCCTTGAAACTTACTGAACACAAAACTCTCTGACCACATTATTGAATGCCCATAAAATATTTACGGTCCTCGATTAAATTCAGTTGAAAATTCAATGCGCAAGCACGGCTCATCTCACTACAGAATAGCGATACATAATCATTGGACGCTTACAGACTGGACAATCACAAAGTTTAGTGGCCAGACAATTTAATGTGGTTAGAAGTTCTAATAGTCGCCTTTGGAGGCGATTTAAATAAACTGGCTCAGTCGCAGACTGACCGCGCAATGGATGACCCAATGTAACAACTCTTACCGAAGACCACTTCATACGGGTGCGTCACCACAGGGATCGATTTGCATCTGCGGCCTCCACAGTCCAGTCAATGCCAGCAGCTCGTCGATTTCAGATCAAACGGTCAGGCACAGACTGTATGATTCTGGTCTTTTGACTAGAAGACTCTATAGAGGTCCTGTTCTTATATATCAGCATCGCCAGAACCGACTGCAGTGGGCGAACCCGCATCGTCATTTGACCGTTAGGAATGACTGGAGACGCGTTTGGTTTAGTTAAAGTGTGTAAGTTTCCTCATGCCAAGGTTTAAACATAAACAAAATTTCGAAACATGTTTGAAATGTTTCGTTTCTGTTTTTTTTTTAAAAACAGTATATATTTCAAACTACGAATACTTAATGAATTTGTCAGTGGGGGAGTGATTATATTAACACACACACGTGTGGGACATATGTTAAACATGGACGGTATACGCCTGACACACTGTAATACTAAACCATTTCAACCTTCACTGCTTTCGTAAGATACTCAGCATTCATTGGTGGGATAGAATACCGGATAGTGAGGTACTGATGAAATCTAAATCAGCCAGCATACATACAATGTTGATGAATGCACAAACACGATTGACAGGACACATGGTCTACAAGAAAGACCATAAACAGTGAAAAAGCTGATATATAGAGAACTGATATATATTGTTAAAATAGGTCCACCAATTCAAATATTTAGATATAACGACTACAACAGATGGAAGATGTTCAACATAAATAAGAAGCAGAATAGGGCAGGCAAAAACAACATTCAGAAAAATGGAAAATATATTGTGTAATATGACCTTGTCATTAGAAGTGAGAGAGTTCTGCAGTGCTATATAACCCCTATACTAACATATGGGTGCGAGTCTTTGACAATAAACAAACTGGAAAGTGGGAAATATAGAGGCAATAGAGATGTGATTCTATAGAAGAATACTGAGAATACCATGGACTGCCAAAAAAATGCTAAACGTATCTTAGTCAATAATGTAAGAAAAAGACAATCTTCATTTATTTGGCCACTTCATGAGACAGGGACGTTTGGAGAACAAGTCACAACATGCAAGATTAAAGGCAACAGAGACAGAGGGCGACAACGTGAGAAAATATTAGACAATTTGACAAACTGGCACCTCAATGAAACAACGATCTTAATACATAAACTGGAGACATCTGTGGGGAGCCATGATATTACGCCAGCCATCATGGCACCTGATGATAGAGAACTTCACTTGCTCCCGCAAGGCCGGAGGACAGAAGAAGCGTTTTAAAGACATCTTCTAAGTCACATGGTACGAAACGTATGACGTATACTAGTGTTACTACTCTTGCTTTTCGTTTGAGCCTCGGCAATACACAACTATAGGCCTAGATAAGAAACTTAAAAAAAATCTTCACCAAATGAAACACTGTTACTTGTAATGTTACACTTTTAATGTTGCTTGCTCTGTTAATGATCGACGTCTTACAATAGCGTGCTATATTGTAGTTCGGGCTGTTTTCCTCTACTCCTATATTGTGTGAAATACTTCATCCACATATTTAGATAAATCTGGCAATGTCAATATGCGGTACAAACATGTTGAAAGCAATCCAAGCTTTCAGAAAATGTTGCCATTTTTGCTTGAACACAGATTTACACTAGAAAATTTCAAGTCAATTATTAGTCAAGTCCTGTTTCCAATAGGGTCTTGAACTTAACATCAATTGCTATTAATTCTGCATGTTACGAGGCATGTTCAAATGAAACCGGGACTTGTTACACCACGCGTGATAGAGCGCACTGATATTGATGACATTTTGCACTAGTAATGAGTATCCAATAATTTACATACGGTCACGTGTTCATCTTCCCAGCATGCATATGTGCTGCAGAAGACTGTTAACAATATGGCGGGTGTGATTCCGAACCCGTCCAAAGTGAATCAGCGTGCTGTGATCCAGTTTCTTTCATTTGAAGGATGTCAAGCAGTAGACATTCATCGGAGAATGAAGGCAGCATATGGTGACAAATGTTTGTCGAGGACCAGAGTGATGGAGTGGGTGCGTATGTTTAAAGACGGACGTGAGTTAACGGCAGATCTTGCACGGCCAGGTCAGGCGCATATTGTTGCAACAGAAGAAGCCATAGCCGTGCTTGATAAAGCAGTACTGACTGACCGTCGTCGGAGCATTCGTTCGCTTGCAGAAGAATTCCATATGTCAATTGGGACAGCCCACATGGTTGTTCGGAAGAAATTGAACTATCGGAAGGTGTGTTCACAGTGGGTCCCACGGATGTTGACTGACCACCATAAGGAAGAACGGATGGGGTGGAGTTTGAACCACATGGGGTGGAGTTTCAACAGCGACGCAGACGTGAAGACAGCGGTGACCACATGGTTCAGAGAACAGCCACGCAACTTTTTCTCGGACGGCATTCGACGTCTACCTAAACAGTGGGATGCTTGCCTAAATGCATACGGAGATTTTTTCTGATGAACCCAGGTGCATTCTTATTCACAAGTGGTCGCTTTGTTCAATTCCGTTGAAAATATTAAATTGCGTATGATACTTTTTAAATAAATCCACAAGTCCCGTTTTCATTTGAACACGCCTCGTAGAAATGAGGCTATCATTATCAAGTACCATATGCGCAACAAAGTTTGGCTGTAATGATCTCCACCATTCTCTATATTTTGACTTGATCCAACAGACTGTTTCCTGTCCATCTCATGATGTTTCCTTACCACTTATATCACTTCTTACTTCTTTTTCGCTTTCTCTGCTCAACTCTGTCTTCAATTAAGGTCTTCAGCCGTGTCTTTTAACATGTCGCAAAATTTTATTTCACTAGTTCTTTTTCCATACGCAGTATTACTAGTTCCTCTATGTTTGTTGTCTTTTCTTTCACGAAGTCCTCCATGTTTTCTATACATCAACATCTCATAGGAATCACCAACGTCTTGTAGTTTGTTCATTATTCACGATTCTAATCCATATGGTAAAGTAGTGTATATGTCTATTTCTGTCTATTTATTTTCTTCTCTCCACATTTTCAACTACAGCTTTTCGTGAACTGTAGCGACATCAATTTAAAAACCAATAACTAATGATAATACGTTAATATGAATAGAATACTCTATATATTTCTATCTGTTGTCGTTTCTCTACTTTTGCTGTAAGGCGTCGCAGGATTTAATGATCATAGGTTTTCGGGCTGATGATGTTCGTCCGTCGTGATCGACGATGACCAAAAACTCAACCATAATAATAATAATAACAATAGATAATAAAATAATAAAGTTAATAGTGCGTTTTTAAATGACTAGCAAGTCCAATGCGCGCACAAAATGTTCTTTTACAGAATTGACAACAATAGAAGGTATCTGTGTGAGGTTGAGATGTTTTTTCTTTTCTACGTGTCCGCTTCTGTCTTGCAGTTTCTTGTCTGAATTCTTCTGCCGCTAGTGCTCCCGTTCTAATGCTGTAACGCCATGCTGTTCTATCCTAAGCGAGGCTCTCCCAAGCGCCTACGTCAATGTTAAGATGTTTCAAGGATGACTTGAGCGTGTCTTTAAAACGCTTTTTCTGTCCACCAGCTTTTCGAAATCCTGCCTTGAGTTCTCCATAATATATTTGTTTTGGCAAACGCGAGTTCTCCATACGCACAAGATGGCCTGCCCAGCGTGCCTGCGCCTTCATAAGTATTGTGTGGATGCTTATTGGTTTTCGGGCTGACACGCTTGACCGCTTGAAATGCAGTAATATTTTGACCTCTCAGAAAATTGGTAACTCCTTCAATCCACCGTCTTCTTCGTATTCCTCTATATCTGTTTCAATTTCAATATTGTATCATAATTATATGTTCTTGGCGGGCCATTACGGGTTGATGTAGCATTTAATACTTATCATTTTTAGTTTGTTTCTGATTTGCGTGGATATTAGTAGTTTACTGATGTCATCTCCCGCATTAATTATTTACTTTCCATCTATAGATACAGAGGGGCGTTGTAGCCTAGTTGACAATAGTATTGATAGCTATCACCGGGTTACAGCGTGCCAGGTTCGAAACCACGCCCAGACCCAAAAAAGTCCATTCGAAATCTCTCGCCTGACACGACAGCGTAGTCAGTCGACCATGCTGTAAATGGGTACCTGACACATACTTTGAGGAATGTAAACACATAATGGAAGAGAGCTAGCCACACCGCCTAATACATGATGCGGCTTAGTACATGAAGAGTTACTTTCATCCCGAATGCAGGTTGCAGTCATGGAACCTACCGATGGACACAGTATGTGCACAGCAGCATGCTTTCTCGTTACCACAAACATGTCGGTAAATGTACATTATATCCATGAAATTGAAGTCTGCTATAGATGTTATACACTGATATCAATACCGCTAAACATTTCGAAGCACATACTGATTAACATACAATTAATTGCCATTGAAAATGATGTCCAAGAGATGGCCTATATTAAGACGGCACTAACGACCCCAGACTCCATATATTAATGAGTGTTGCTCCGTTAGGCTTGTGAAATAATTATCATTAATTAGTTAAACTTTGACCGACTTACGATCTCACTAAAAAGAGTTAAACACTAAAGCTAAGATTCTTGGGAAAATCAGTCTCTAGATCAGTTTTTTTTTTAAAGTCCAGGAGTGGCAACAATAGTCGTCTGCATTATTATGTGCAGCTTGTCATCACCATCAATCGTATCATTACGTTTTGTATCTCTTTCACCAAAACTTATCATTAAATTGTATTATTATTATTACATCTATTATTATTAATTCGTGGGCTGCGGTAGTATAGGGCGTTGGGGCTAAGTCACTGACGCAGACCAGTTTGAGTTTACTCGTGGCTTCTTATAATAATATCCACATGCTTATGCATTCAGCATTCGATACATTTGTTACCTTATATTTTGTCTACACCAGTGTTTCACAACTTTTTTAAAAAATCATGGCCCATCTAAGTCTTTCTAAAATTCTGACGTCCTCCTATGTATTATATATAGCTTACATTTTTTTAATATTAAAAAAATTAATTATTTCCTAAATGAAGCCTAATTACAACTTTAAAATTCCCCCCCCCCCCTTCCCGAATAATCAAGTTGGCCCCACGTTGGGAAACACTGGTCTACACTAAAATTACCATAATAAAACAAAACAATCCGTAATAATAATAATAAATTTTGTGCTGGGCATTATACATCCTAGTTTATATTTCCTGTCATTAAACTTTCATACCACAGTGTTGTGCTATTTCAAGTTTTTCTCCGGTTTGTTCACTTATTTCCATCACCCTCTTTCTCCCTTATCCCCCCCCCCAACCCCCGATCATGTTTGACCTTCCCTGAAAATAAACATAAACTGTTTTACCATGATCGGGCTCCAGCATAGACCTATCACCAGAATGTCAACAAGAATCCATTTGTTACGGTTTTGATCATTATCTGATTTTTTTATCACTATTTATATACTTGGAGCTCCAAAAAATGACCTGTTTCGGTTTCCAGAAATTTCTCTTGTTATCTTCTGCTTGATCTTTCCGATGGTTACTAAATGTTCAAATTATGCTCTTCTCATCAATCAATCAATCAATCAATCGTCATGCCGAATGGCATAAGCGATCATGTTTCTCCACGACTCTTGTCTCTTGTGTTTTCAATAAGCTTGGTTGATAATCTTTCCAGTGGTTATTAAGTGTTTAAACTGTGTTCTTCTCAGCACATGCTCTAAAAATCTTGACTGTTTCAAATTTTCGCTATAATTTGTTGTTTGAATTCCATAATCTCTGATGACTTCTACATTACCTTTCTTTGCTGTCCAAAGAATTTTCATCATTTGTCTCAAAAATTACTTCTCAGTTGCCTCCAGCTGTTCTGTAGCTCTTAATTACTAGAACTTGTTTGTTGACATTTACTGTCAAACTGTCAAATATTGCATTTATCCCGTTAAGGAGTTGCATGGAGGGGATTAAATAGCTGTGTGTTAAAGGCCGCATGCTCCTGATGTCACCACGTCATGTACAGGGTGAGTTTTTAATTTACCCTCCGACATAAAAAAAACCTAGTCCTTATAGGTGATCGAATTCTATACTTCACTAGTGTGAGACCAACGCACTAGCCTCTCGGATTGATATTTACTACTAAGATAAAAAAAAAATCAGAGGGTATAGACCTCTTATTTAAGGGTTTCCACAAAAACAGTTTATCCAAAAAATAACTTTTATTTACTGGTGATTAAATTATTTAAAAATAAATAGCGATCAGTTTTTTTTTTAAAGGTAGACACCGGCCCCCTCTTTTTCCATAGTGAAATCACATCTCCGGCCAAGCTGGAACGGATAGAAGTATCGATATCGTCCTGAGCAAACATTATGACATATTGGCCACCCGTCGGAGCTTACGAAGACCAATTAACCCCCTTAAGCTCAACAGGTATTCATGACCACAGTATCATATTTCAAGACTCCGATGTGTACGAATGTGGCTAATGATATCTTAGCATATACTAATTCTGTATTTCGTTCACTCACCCTGAACATGACGTTTCGACAGCAAGGACAGGCAGTCTTTATCACACATGCTACTCGAAACCTTTCTGTAACTCCCTCGCGATATGGAGATGATGTTATTCCGTCGTAATCGACGATGACTAAAAACTCAATCATAATAATAACAATAAGTAGTAAAAAATAATAAAGTTAATAGTGCGTTCTTAAGTGACTAACAAGTCCAATGCGAGCACAAAATGTTCTTCTGCAGAATTGACAACTGTAGAGGGTGTCTATGGGACGGTGAGATGTTCTTTTTCTTTTCTACGTGCCCGCTTCTGTCTTGCAGTATCTTGCCTGGTCTCTTCCGCCGTTAGTGCTCCCGTTCCAAGGTTGTAACGCCATGCTGTTCTATCCTGAGCGAGACTCTCCTAAGAGTCTACGTCAATTTTAAGATGTTTCAGTGTTGACTTGAGGGTGTCTTTGAAACGCTTTTTCTGTCCACCAGCTTTTCGAATTTCTGATTGAGTGCTCCATAATATATTTGTTTTGGCAGACACGAGTCCTCCATATGCACAAGACGACCTGCCCAGCGTGCTTGCGTCTTCATAAGTAGTGTGTAGATGCTTATTGATGTTGATTTTTCCAGGACCTCGTAGTCTGGTACTTTATCCCACGAATGGATGTTTAGTAATTCAAGTAGAAAATTTCCCTAGCGATATAATACATTACTGACAGTATTTCCTTTTATTAGGGTCGAAGACAGGGCTTTAGTTAAAAAAGGGTGGGGGTGGTAGGATCCCTGTCGAACCTAAAATATAAAACGGGGGATATACATACAAAAAGGTGGAAGGAGAAGAGCGTGGTTCTTCAACACCCATCCATATGATTGAAGATAAAGATGTTGGGTAGGAACTCCTTTTGATATTTCCGATGTGGCAACTCTGACGGGTGTATTTTTCATCATCTGCGTCCTCAGGAAACATATCCTGGACATGATATAGCAGTGATTACAGATTTTTCAAACTCCTTAAGATCTTGTTTTATCTTATTGGCTGCGGAGGCATCCTTAAGGAAACGATGAAATGTTATCTCCATTTTGCGGACCCCTTCATATTGAGCAATGGGCCTTGTATAATATACTTTATCCCTAAAAGTACCTCAAAGTGTTTAAATACTCTTATTGGCTAAATTAGTTCAAGCTGTCTAAAGGTAATTTAACAATGGAGAATGTGTAATTGTATACGTTTGTAAGCGTAATTTTTACTTTTCTGTGTTGAAACAGCTGGCCATTCTTTGTGTAGCCATTTTTTCCGTGACCTACAAATATGGCGAATCCTATACAAAATGAATCTGAAATTTTAAACATTTGGAAGAAAGTTTCTCTGATAATTCTATTGATGATTCAGATGATATCTGCAGCGCACGTGTTTCAAATTCGTAATCAACCATGTACTACGGTAAGGTCCCCATTTTTGATTTTCTGGCAATACTGGTGTAATCATTCAAAACATTGATCGTGCAAACATTTAAAGAATTTTTGATTGTGTATCAATTGATACTATTTTACAATATATTATTGATGATAAATATAAATATGCTGACAAGCATATCACTGATCGGAACAACTTTGCGTTCCGAATACAACGTATTATTATGATTATTTGTTTGAATATATATATATGAATTTGGCACTCTTACAACTTTAGGCATCAATGAACACCAGTCACATGAATGATAATAGGTTGTTCCGTCATTTTTTCTGTTTGTCTCGTTTTCACATTTATTTGGGTGCGTTTATATATATTTCCTATTTTTGCACATTTCCTGTTTGTGTCACCTCTGACCTAATTTCTCTCCTTCCAGCCACCTCCATATTTCGCTAGACATGTGAACGCCAGTTGTTTCGTCTTTGCTCCTCGTGTTTTGATGTATACATATTTGTAACCTTGATAAAGACCTTTTTGTGGAAACGTCGATTTGTGTATGTGATTATGTGTGTTTCTAGTTATTAGCAACGCTTACGAAGTATACAAACAAAAACAATACTGTAAACAAACATTCGCAAGTGGTTATTTATTTTCTGTTCTTTTTGATTACTGATAAGGACACTTAAGGAACTATTGTCAGTTTTAAGAAATTGTCGTGTCTTATCCATGTGTGATATCAGAAGTCATGGGTAACCGAAGTCTTCTTTCTTTAGCTAACTGTGATGCTGCTGACATAGCACAGCCGTGGTATTCTAGTAGTTCTCTGATGTCATCTATCCATCTTTATCTGGGTCTTCCCCTGTTTCTCTTTTCAGATGATCTTTTATTGAATTCTATCAATGTAATGCGATCTGGTTTCATTCTGATAAAGTGGCTGAACCATTTGATCTTTTGTTTGTATGTATGTATTCTTTGCACGATATTGTTTTCATCAGATTTCTTATAGTGTCAGTGTTTATTCTATCTCTTTGTGTTACACACATACACGTACGCACGCAAACACACACATACACACACACTCACCGCCCCCTCCCCCATGCTATTCTCCGGCACTTCATTTCATTTCGCATACTGTGAATTTTTGTTCTAGTGGTCTGGCATTGGTTACAAAGTATCGGCATAAACACTGTGTTTAATAACGTTCTTTTGGAGATCATGTCTATGTCCTGGTGTTTCAGCAGTGGTGCTAATTGATATAAAACTGTTTTTTTCCTGACATCTTGTCACTATTTCTCTATCTAGTCTCCCGTCTTCTGACAACGCGCTGCATAGATACTTAAAGTCCTTTACCTGGCTGAGTTTGCGCCATCTACGTATATTTCTATTGGGTATTGATTCTAAGTTCCAAGAGATAACAAAATAAAACACAAATATTATTTTACTTATAAACTTTATTTACATGTAGGCAATGCCATCAATATACACTTAGTGGCAAACCTTTCTCCAGATTTGGACATTGCGAACTGGTCAACCAAAATGACTAATCTGTGATATGCTTTTCATTTGCTGATAACACGAACGCAAATTGACCAATGAACAACTCGATTCAGTTGAATCAGCCAATACGATTGACGCAGTTCTTGGGAGTATCAACGTTGAGAAAGACCAGCTCATTGGATAATTATCATTACCATTATACCTACCAACATTGTTTACCACATGATTGTTAAATATTGACATGTTGACATGAAGAAGTACATGGTATTTATGTCATTTGCACTGTCAACCTCTGATGCGGAAACGGCGCTTGATGACAATGATGCCTTACAGACATCATATCCGCCACGGCAAGAACTGTCATTGAGTCCTTTACGAAAGATATTTAATATTTGGAAATATCGTCTTTAATGTTGTGTTTCTGCTGTTCAACTAAATCTCATATTTTCTGTTCCTTAGACGCAGAAGTACACTGCTTAGTGACATCAGTAGACCGGCGCCTATCATGCTGGCTCCACCCAGATAGAAGGAACTGTCGTAGGTTCCGAGGGCATCTCTCAGGGCACCTGTAATAATTGATTATTTTAGTGAAGTGATAGTGTACAAAAACAACAATAAAATAACGATAAAAACAAAAAACAGCAACAACAAAATCAGCAACAAAGACAAAAACAAAACAACAACAAAATAACAAAAACAATAACAAAAGTAGCAACAAAAACAGCAACAAAAATAACAATAACAAACCCCCCCCTCCCCATAAAAAAAAACAAAAATATTAAAAACAAGAACAAAAATAACAAAAGCAACAACAAAAACAAAAACAAAAACAACAAAAACAAAGAAACCCCCCCCCAAAAAAAAAAAACCACCAGGAGAGACAAAAACAAAACAACAAGAACAGCAACAACAAAAATAGGAAACAAAAATAACAAAAACAGCAAAAAGAAAAAAAACACACAACAAAAACTATAAAAAACAACAACCAAAAACAAACGCAACAACAAAATCAACATTAAAAATAACAACAAAAACAGGACAAAAAACAACAAAAAAGCACAAATAAAAACAGCAATAACAACGGTGGCAGCAGCAACAACAGCAAGAGCATCAACATCAACAAGTAGTAACAACAGCAGGAGCAGCAGCAACAACAACAGCAAGATAACAAGACAGCACCAGCAACAGCAGTTGATGATGTTGTTGTTGTTGTTGTTGTTCTGATGCTGTTTTTGCTGCATCATCAACAGCATCAACAAGAGCAGCAACAGCAACAAAAATAACAACATCAGCACCAAGAACAGCAGCACATCGATAATACTTATAATATCTGGTGCTAAACTTGCGTGCAAAACTTGTAACTGTATCAGGCTCCTTAAGTTTTACACTGTCTGTACTTATTACTTATGTTCCTTACATTACTGATCGATCATTTTCTGAACGATCGGACAATCCTTTCTGATGGAATGCCCAGTATCCTTTCTTTTACTCACTCCGTAATCGTGACGATGTCAACTTATTACACTTGCCACGTTTTGTCACCTCTGCATCATAAATCAACATGCACTCAATTGACTTATATTATTCAGCAGCATCGCTGTTAAAGATATTTTTCTACGAATTACCTCATAAATACTTACCTAGAATTATGGGGATTCTTAAAAAAATAAAAGCAGCAAGTATTCATTGTAATAATTATGCAGATATTTTGACAATTTCCATTCGATTCACATGGTTGTTTGTTTTGTTCGCTTGCTATCTTCAAGAATTGCGAGCAACTTGCTCTTACTTCCTATGTGCAATCGGGTGGTTTCTCGGACCTGTCATTCATGCTAGAGAATTCAGCGTTCGCCTTCGTGCAAAGCCTATTGAAGAAGCCTTCTACTGGGAGGGGGTTTATTCGGTTTATATACATTTTGGCTTACGCCAAAATGGCCGACTAGAACGAATGTGTTCTCTTTACGGTGCTCGATTAACGGTGTTCCTTCCCGAAAGTAATGGCAACCTACGGGAATATTGTGCCTAGAAATTTTCAATGGATTAATCATACTTAGAATATCATGGAAGGATAAAATCAGAAACTCAGATATTATAAACACACTGAATATTCCAGAGTGTTGGTTACTAAACACAATAACAAAAAGAAAACTACGCCTGTTTGGTCATATAAAGAGACATAACTGTTTAGAAAGACAAATAATGGAGGGAAGAGCACCTGGATAGAGGAGAAGGGGCAGACCAAGAAGACGATGGACTGACGACATTAAAGATAATATGAATACATCGCTAGAAAATGCAAGCCACATCGCCCAAGACAGAGAGAGGTTCAGAGAGTTCATTGGGAAGACAACGTTCTGGAAGGAATACGTCACATGACATACAGACTTGATTCTTAATTTCTTTTTTCGTTCACCTGGAATGTGCTTTAAATGTAAATAGTTTTACTTCTTTACTTCTTCTATAAAAGTGGCTATGTATTGATTCTGAACAAACACGGTCATAGCACAGCCGAGGTCACACATCTGACTATACAACGCAAGATTGAGCTCCAATAACCCCTACGCTTAACATCAAGAGTGGATAACAAACCACGTAGGGAAAGACAATAGACAATAGATGTAAAGTAAACGACAGATATATCTATTGATAAATCTATGCAGTTTTGGTGTAATTTTGATGGTTCATAAAGCAATACAGACTTCTAAACATTTATTATATACTAAGATTTAATTAACTGACCTGCAAATGGTGGTCCAACCAGAGTTCCAAATCCCTGGAAAACTTTCTGTATTCCCAACGAACTTGGCATCATTTCTCTTCCTAAAATATCAACAAGAACGACCGATTTCTGAGCAACAAATGCACCAGTCATGAAGCCGTAGATAGCACAGACGACACCGAAGGACCCAAATGTGGTCAAGGATGGCACGACTAACGAAGCAGCGGCTATAATGAACAGAAGACCATTGAATAAATAAGGTCTGAATGGACGCATGCGTTTAAAGTCCATGATAAAGCCAGTTGCAAATCGTCCAAAAGTATCAAGAGCTCCAGAGATTGTTAAGATTAATGCTGCTTCTGATCTGGATAGTCCCTTGGACATGGCAATGGCCGGAAGAAACATGAAGGCTGTTTTAAAAGCTAAAAGGAAAAACAAATTGGCGGTACAGAAGACGATGAATGGAACATGTTTAAACAGTTCCCAATGAAAAGTTTTGGTTTTGCTTGTTTCCTCTTTTCGTTTGAATTCAGTTGGAAAACATATTTTAAGGGAGGAGCGAAGGCAACTTTCTTCATCATGTTTTGAATTTGTTGATTTTGTTATTACTTGAAATTTCTGTTCTAACAACGGCTCTGCTCCATGATTTATGGATATTTTGTCATCATGCGGGTTTTCTGATGACTGATTTGATGATAGACTTGATGACGAACTTTCTTCTGCAGAATGTATTGCTAATTCTTCTAACAATGGTTCCTTCTCCACAGGAGAACTAATCTCTGATTCCTGCTCATTGACTAAGACTATTTCATGTGATTCTGCATCCGTCTCTTCTACAATCGGGAGCCTATTGTTGGAGGGTTTTGTAAGACTTGCCGAAAGAGCCCCTTCATTGTTTTGAAATTTCGTGTTTTTCGCAAGACTGTAATAAAAAAAAATTATGCCTGTTACAGTAGTAAATAAGTAGTGCTTACATCATTACATTACATTACATTACATCACATTACATACATAACCTTTCACGGTCGGAGGGATGCCAATCTGTAAACCAACAAAAAAATCTCGCTATGCCTCTCCAGCTCTGTTCTCCAAGTGTGGTGAACGCCGAAGTGAAATGTGTCGGACTATTGACGCAGGTAAATGGCACCATAACGTATTTCCGTGCGACATTTTCTGGTGTAGATTTGGAAAATATACCCTGGTGTAGATTGGGAAAATAGACACTTGTGCAGATTGGGACAACAGACTGTGGTACAGATTTGGACAATAAATCCTGCTGCAAATTTTGACAATAGACCCTGGTGCAGATTGGGAAAATATACTATGATTCAAATTATGAGAATAGACTATGATGCAGATTGGGGGAATTGGGTATATATATATATATATATATATATATATGATATATATATATATATATATATATATATATATATATATATATATATATATATATACCTCATGATTCGTGAGGTCATGAAAAAGGTCAAACAACATTTTTGGCTATAATTCGTGACAGGTTCGTGAGAATCCTGTGAAACTTACTGAACACAAATCTCTCTGATTATATTATTTATTTCCTATAAAATATTGATGGTTCTCGAATACACTTTGTAGAAATTTCAATGCGTAAGCATTGTTCATCTCACTAAAAAACAACGATACATCATCAATGGATTCTTACAGACTGGACAATCACAAAGTAAAGTGGCCAGACAATTTAATATTCTTAAAAGGACAATTAGTCGTCTTTGGAAGCAATTAAAACAAATTGGCACAGTGGCAGACCGGTCGCGCAGTGGAATGCCCAGAGTCACAACGTCTGCCACAGACCGGTCGCGCAGTGGAATGCCCAGAGTCACAACGTCTGCCACAGACCGGTCGCGCAGTGGAATTCCCAGAATCACAACGTCTGCCACAGACCGGTCGCGCAGTGGAATGCCCAGAGTCACAACGTCTGCCACAGACCGGTCGCGCAGTGGAATGCCCAGAGTCACAACGTCTGCCACAGACCGGTCGCGCAGTGGAATGCCCAGAGTCACAACGTCTGCCACAGACCGGTTCATACTGCTGCATCACTTCAGCAATCGATTTTCGTCTGCGTCCTCCAGAGTCCACTCAATATCAGCATCTTATTGAATTTCAGATCAAAGGGCAAGGAATCGGCTGCACCATGCTGGTCTTTTAGAAGGCCCTGCAGAGATTCTATTCTTACGGACTGGCATTGCCAGAACCGACTGCAGTTGCCGAACGAATATTGTCAATGGACCGTTTTGGGAATGATTGGAGACGGGCTTGGTTTAGTTTAAGTTTGACAGTTTCTTCATGCCCAAGGTTGAAACATTAGCTCCGTAAAATATAATCGTGGCACACTTTTGGAAAAATTTTGCATTTCTTTCTTTCTTTTTTTTGAACAGTATATATACATTGTGATACATATATATATACAACGTATTTCTTTTCTGGAAAAAGGGGGAGTAAGGTATATATATATATATATATATATATATATATATATATATATATATATATATATATATATATATATATATATATATATATATATATATATATATATATAAAGATAATCTATATTTTGGTGCGATATTATTCCTCCACCTCGGTCACAGTATGACTTAGCTAATATGAAATTTTCAAGAAAAAGACAATTTCTTTTTATATGAAATATTTTGATGAAACCAAATTTTACACAATTCTACTGCCATAAAAAGGAGGATATGGGGCTGTTTCTTCTCTTTGATGGTTTACCTTGTTTATTGTGTTAAATAGTAAGTTATATCATCTAATCATTTAAGATTATCAACATTCAGTAGAATATCTTACTCAAGATGTAGCCATTGATCAAGTATGTTTTTGGCTGCAGTAATTTTCTGTTCAAAACAAAGCACAAAGCAAGTAACCACAAATAGATGAAATGGACTTGGGAGTTGTTCATATGATATTTGGTGTTTCAGTACAGTACTGTTAGAAGGGGATACAGTTAACCATTTAAAAAAAAAAAATCTGCGACAATCATAAATTTGTGTATAGTTTTGTGACGTCATTCACTGTCAGCTGAGCCCTAGATACAAAATGGCTAACTTTATCGTAAGCTTATTGAGCTTACATGCGACCGATAAAGATATAGTACGGTAGTCCTAACCCTAATCCTAACCCTAACCCTAGCACTAACCCTAACCTTAACCCCAACCATAGCCATAACCCTAACACCAGCCAATTTCTCAGTCTTTTCCCACGCACACAACACTTCTACATAAATATCACAATCTCCACCCACTGATGGGTAATTATAGCCGTGGGAAATAACCACTCCAAAAGTCAAGATATTGTTTCACTTTCCGCAAACCATGTAATCTCGTCTAACAGTATTGGACAATTTGAGCATGGACATGGAGCTTTTTTAGGTAGTGCAGGATTAAAATAACAAACTACTAACAACAATAACACCCATGATAAAAAAATTTTGGACAGCCTTCCCCGAATATACCTGTACGTCCTATATGCGTAACGCCTACAAGATGACAACATACAAATCAAAAGTATATATCTTCGCGGGCATACTTACAATTTGGCTGTCAAGTATCTGTAATGCGTTCTCAGAGGACGGAATAGCATTGCCATTACCAGGCCATGCAGACACACAGCGGACAGAATTAAAAACGCGCCCTGTATCAGAAGACATCAACAGTAGAAAAACATGTCAGGCATCTGCTTCATCATCATTCTTTATGCGTAGGATTTCTATGATTATGAAACGGTCGACTGACATACAGACAACAACAACACACACTCTGCATAGGTATGTAACTTCCTCGTGTATCTGTGTGGTGATCGATCGGTCCATATTCAACAGTAGCTTGAGAATATACACGTTGAAAGTCTTGAATATAATTCAATATTTTAAAGGGAAATTTCTAGGCACAATATTCCCGTAGGTTGCCATTACTTTCGGGAAGGAACAACCGTTAATCGAGCACCGTAACGAGAATACATTCGTTCTAGTCGGTCATTTTGGCGGAAGACGGTGGATTCCTAATCCCGGAACTACGCTACGCAGACGACACAGTGCTTCTTTCAAATGATATAAAGGGATTGGAACAACTAATCAAGAACACAAAGAAATATAGCGAAGCACAAAATTTGTATTTAAACACGCAAAAAACAATAATCATGTCAACAGATATAACAACACAACAACCAAAAATCAGAATAGACAATACCGAGATAGAATGTGTGGATACATTTGAATACCTAGGAGCAAAGATCAACGGTGCAGGAGACTGCATGGCAGAAATAAGGAAGAGATTGGCAATGGCATATTGCAAAATAATACGGCTGAAAAGCATATGGAAAAACAACAAAAATAGAAACGAAAGTGCTAATGTTAGGAACTTTTATTTTTCCGGTTGCAACATACGGCTGTGAAACATGAACCCTAAGTAAAACAGTGGCAAAGAAGATCAACGCCTTCGAGCTGAAATGCTACAGAAAGATACATAGAATATCATAGAAGGATAAAATCAGAAACTCGGACATTATAAACACATTGAATATTCCAGAGTGTTGATTACTAAACACAATAACACAAAGAAAACTACGCCTGTTTGGTCATATAAAGACACACAGCTGTTTAGAAAGACAAATAATGGAGGGAAGAGTACCTGGGTAGAGGAGAAAGGGCAGACCAAGAAGACGATGGACTGATGACATTAAAGATAACATGAATACATCGCTAGAAAATGCAAGCCACATCGCCCAAGACAGAGAGAGGTTCAGAGAGTTCATTGGAAAGACAACGTTCTGGAAGGAATACGTCACATGACACATTTTAAAGGTATGCTGTGTGGTTGAATACAGAAAACGTCTGGGTTCAAATTGCGAGACGAGTAGGTGCCAGCTGAACGACCTGGTTTAAATTAGTTAAGATTCCTTATGATTTTTTCCCCCATATTTAAACAAGGCAGCTTCCATTATACAGCAATCTAGTATACAGCAAATCAGTATACAGGAATCTAGTATACAGCAATCCAGTATACAGCAATTCAGTATACAGTAATCCAGTATACAGCATCCATTATACAGCAACCCAGTATACATCATCCAGTATACAGCACTCTAGTACTAGTATACAGCACTCCAGTATACAGCAATCCAGCAGTATACAGCAATCCGGTATACAGCAATTCAGTATACAGCAATTCAGTATACAGAAATCCAGTATACATCATCCAGTATACAGCACTCTAGTACTAGTATACAGCACTCCAGTATACAGCAATCCAGCAGTATACAGCAATCCGGTATACAGCAATCCAGTATACAGCAATTCAGTATACAGTAATCCAGTATACATCAGCCAGTATACATCATCCAGTATATAGCAATTCAGTATAGAGAGTTGAAGAAAAAATATTCAATGTTTAATTGGTTAAGCAGAAGGTTTTATTCTTTCTTTTCGCTTTATACGCCTTTGTTTCTTGTAGCGCCAGTGATAGGAGAGTTTACTGGAGATAGTTTTTTTTGTGTGTTCTTCATAGATGTTTGTTTCGTTGACTCTTTTATTCCATCGTGTGCATGGTCTACGTGCCTTTGTCTACATCGTGCCTGTATTGTAATGCTCTTAATAACGGACACTATTGTAATAACGGACACTATCTGATGATAGTCTGGAAGCATGTGAAAACCACTTAATCTCTTGTCTTCTGATGTAATTCAGAAATTCAAGTGGGCAGTATTGCCCCCAGTGGTCGATGAATCCTTCTAGAGGGGCGATAGTGGACTCAGAAGCACTTTGGGGGCTTTCATGCGGTCTAGTGGTCGGAATCTTCTTATCGAAGAAATTCATAACAAATATTACAAAATAAATTTTTTGTTTTGATGATTGTGATATATTCTGTAATATATTTTTGTGCGTGTTTTAATGAGTACAATAATATTCTTACAAATGTCCTGTAATTTATATATGCATTCCGAATCTTCTTATTTTAACTATTGTATAAAACTGCATATTGTTATTTAAGCCTAATCTTTACAAAATTTACATATGGTTATCAAAAATCATCAGCTATTGCCCTTCAGTGGATACCATCACACTGTGGAATAAAGGGAAATGTAAAAGCGGATGCTCTGTCAAAAGCAGGAAGCGAAATGGAACAACACAGACACCCACTGTCTTACGGAGAAGCAAAAACAGTAATCTACAACACATACACAGCAAAGTGGAAGAAATAAATGGAAGTGGAATACAAACAAGATGCAATACATCTCCTCCAAAGATATCAACAGACCACAATATTTCGCCTTAGAACAGGCCACTGCAGACTGTTGGGTCACCTTTACCGATTGAGGATCTCATACACAGAAAAATGTCCATGTGGATCCGGAACACATACTTCAGGACTGCCCAGCATACAAAAGCAGAGACAGGAAACCTGGCCAGAGGATACAGACTTGAGGCAAAAGCTATGGGGGCAGCTGCTCTGACCTAGAGAAGACAGTGGACTTCGTCTTGAGGACAGGCCTGACAATATAACATGACCACAGATGCTGAACGCAGAAGAAGAAGAAGAAGAAGTTTACATATGGTCTAAGTCTCATCAAAATAGGTAAAACAATAACTGTGTTGAAGATGAAACACATAATGGCCACAACGTTATCAGTACTTGAACGGTATAAGCAGCAATGTATCATTAGTTGCTACGATTTACGTTGAAAATATCAAACGGCTTGAAGGTGGTAAACCGATATATAGGAAAAGGGGGGGGGGGAGGAGGTGCCATTACAACATTTATGTCCTGCAAAGTGGGCGGTGGCCCCAAAAAGGTTTGGAAACCCATGGGCTAACCTATGAAACTATTAGTTTAAATACCGTTAACCCTAGAGTTGGGTTAGATTTTTAAAAAAAAGGTGTAACATCATTTCAAAGCAGGTATGGTGCTATCAGGCGCAACCGATCGGCAATTGAATATTTGTTCTCTGAAAAAATTAGGTCTTCATTCATTCCTTTTCTTGGTTATTGCTATGTTTTCCGTTGGTAAATACCTATACACTTGGAATCGCACGCCAAAAATAGCCAATGCTACTCAATATATAAAAATAGTAACCAATGGAAAACGTTACAATAAGCAAAAATGTACCAAATGAAGACCTGTTTACATTGTGCAGTTAGGTCTCATTGTAAAGTGGATGGTCACACATCAGGTACTACCACGACTACACCACGTGTCACCAATCATATTGACGCCCCTGAACGTGTCGTGAACATGTCAAACAATGGCAGATGGATAAATTATTAATTCGGCTGAAAAGATGTACTTGTATTGATTCAAGCCAAGCGCTTAGATAAAAGGGGCGGGGGTTTGGAAACGGAGGTGTCTTCCCTTAACCACAGGGTTGATACCACAAGGTGAATACCATATGTAAATACCACAGGTGAATACTCCAGGTGAATACTTCTGGTGGATACCACAGGTGAATACCACAGGTGAATACCCTGTGGTTAAGTAAAATTACATCTTATGATGAGCTGTTGTCCTTTCATCCGCGGACCGTAGTGCACTTTGGTTATATCAGAGCTTTCCATCCATACAAAATAGTCATAGTCACGGTTCTGATACTCCAGCAGCCACCTCCTCCGAATTCATATCCCAATAAGGAAAACAAATTAAACATTTAGGATACCCATCACCCCTAGGAACGGTCAAGTCCATGTGGGCCGGGAGATTTCAACGATAGCACCAATCTGCTTTTTCTAAAGAACACAAGAATATACACTTACTGTAAATCCGTACTGGTCAAATAGTAACTGTGTCAATGGAACAACCCACAAAGAGCCTATGCCAACACCCGACAATCCAAGGCCTGTCGCTAAGCTTCTATGTCTGTCAAAGTACAGATTTAAGAGCAGGATTCCTGACATAAGACCTCGGCCTACACCTGAAATATATGAAAAAAGGTAGACAAACATACATATTGGTAGACAGATATGCGTGTATGTGAGAGTTTATGCAAGTGTGCGCTTGTCTGTCTGCCCGTCCGCTTGCCCGTACTTACGTACGTACGTATGCATGCATATATAGTTAGTTTGTTAGTTAGTCGTCGGATCATCATCACTGCAAACTGGACACATTCATAGTTGTTCCGATCTCTCATTGAGTGTATCCGCCATTACACATCTGATGACAGTACAGGTCCTATGCTGGTTGACCATCATTCTTCTGCGCCCTCCAAAATGTTCACTTTTAGCAACACCGGATTTCAATCACTGATCTTTAATTCTACCCATTGAAAAGGAATCATCATCCACATTAGTCTCACTCTCGCGTGCTATATCTCTTGAGGAATATATATATATATATATATTAGGGCTGCGGAAATTAACGATTAATTAATTGATTAATCATTAAAAATTTTAATCGATTAAAATTAATTTGATCGATTACAATTTAAGATAATATTTCTAATATTTTTTTTTCAGTTTCTTAATAATTTTTATTTTTTTGTTACTTACTTACTTTTCCCGCGTATTATTATTATTTATTTAGACGTGCAAACGTAAACAAAAATGGCGACTTATGAAAGCACCGTTGAAGTTAAGCATTTAAGCGGTAAGTTGAGCAAACATTTTATTTTTACTATCTGCTGCTGGCAGAGTAGACGAAGGCGACACAATTTACTGCGTTCAGTGCCATAAACAATTTGTTTTTAGGGGCTCAAATACATCGTTGACGTATCTTTATATGCGTTATAATTAATCGACATTAATCGATTAAATTATTTTCCGACTAATTGAACAAGGACATTTTAATCAGTACTCGCCCTAATATATATATGTATAGTTCGATAGATATATTGCTAGTTAAATAGACAGAAAGATACATAGATATGTAATGTGATAAATAGATAAATGCATAAATATTATGTATACAGGTGGGTGGGTAGATATACATGTTGACAGGTAGATGTGTAGATAGGTAGGTATGTAAGTAGCTAGGTGGGCAGATAAGTAGGTATATATGTAGACTTGTGGAGGATGCAGATAGATAGGCGGATGGGTAGATAGATATATAGATGAATCTTATGATTCATTTTGGCTAAAGCCTATGTGATAGAAACGTTGATTTAATGGTTCATACAATTTCATTACTCCATGTTTATATTTTTCTGTGGTAAGATATGCAATCAATCTACATATTATAAAGAATTAACTACAGGAAATTAAAATGGCATCACGCCTGATTACCCCCTAACAGAGTGTGTGACACGAACAGGAAATAGATGCTAGGCGCGAATGCGTTCAACAACATTCCTGTAAAACAGAGGAAAGTTCCAATAATGAAGGCGGTCCTCACACTGTACCGGCTAACCACTGCTCCACATATTGGACCTGTAAAGACATGTATAGTTCATGAGAGATGTAATCTAACTGCTTGAAACGTAACGTGTATCACTTGTTTTATGTTGTATAATCGAATAACTTTTTGTCAATATATTGCACATACGACAAACAAAAAAGAATGCATTTTACCGTTAAAAGACTAAGTGACACGGATACATATAGTTAACAAACTACAATCGACGTTTTATACATAAGGTCCTAATCAAGAGAAAATACTGGACACACAAAGAGCAAACAATAAAACTAATAATATCGAAAATGGGCTACACTGCAGACATTTAATAACAAAAACAAAACCATGGCAACGATGACGTACAACACACCCTGCACGCTTATGGTAAACTTATTGCCGAAATTTGAAGAGTTTTTAAATTAAAATTTTATTAAATGTCGTCAGTCTATTTGCAATATCATTTTTATATTTTTGCATTTTTACTCGCATTCCTTAATAATTTTATTAAATATCCGTGACACTATTTAAAAGTACTAACCCATGAAGAGGGTGAGAGTCGACATTAATGAACCAGGCCATGCTGCTAGTTGTGCTGTTGTGTCAAACTTGGACTGGAACTGTAAGAAAAATAGCCCTTCAGAACGACCTAGACCACCTGAAACACATCACGTTTATCACGATTATCGCCATCATGATCATAAGCTGTACGGGATTATAGACGAACTGTATACAATAACGACATGTATTTTAAGAAATAACTTATCTTGCAAATAATTATGAAATACAGCGAATTAAAATAGATAAACCAAACAGATGTACACTGATATAGGGCCTATACCGACTCTTGATATACATACTTTTGTACACATATTTATATGTATGTGGAGCTCGTGGCAGTGTGGTTAGAACACCATTCTCAGACCATTGAGGTCACGGGTTCAGTCCACGGTTGGGTCCAGTACAGGATTTACCTATAAGCTAAAGAAACTATAGCCTAAGGCCCCCACTTTCTTGAGCCCCCCCCCCCATAAAAAAAGAAATATTTGGCACTGACATATAATACCTGGACTTATAAAGGGCCCCATATCTCAAATAGCTTAGGGCCTTATCAAGTCTAAATCCGGTGCTGGTTGGGATGGGATTTCTTTTATATTTTGGAGGTACAATCAAAATCCTTCGTGTACATGTCGCGGCGTCTTCTATGGCAAATCGGCCTTTATCTCCACATCCCATAGAGAACTTCCACTTCTTCACAGGAAAACATGCAGTAAGGCAAGTTAAAAAAAATATTTATATGTATACAACCAGAGAAGGGACAAAAAATTGTTTGAAAGGGAATCTCTAGTCCAGTAGCAAATCTCTTGTCGAGGTTGTCGAGGATAGCCTAGTTGATGAAGGACCGTGCTCGAGTAAAGACCTGTGTACAGAAAGTAAACATGACCTTTTATGATATTTATATTCGTACCTCTATGATATTTTCTATGATATTTTCTGTAAGTACTTTTATGATATTTTCTTTGATATTTCTATTAGTACTTCTATGATATTTTGAATGATGCTTTCTGAGCGGTTTTTCATTTCTTCTTTTTCTGCGTTCGTTCTCAAACTGCTGCAAATTAGCAGAAGGTAGTCTCGAGAATACAGTAAGTTGTGTCATCGCATAAAGATTTGCTGCGATATATGTGCCTTTCGGACGGACACATCAGACTTCAACATAACTTTTTCTGGTCACATGCAGTAAGAGTTTCCAGATTCTTTGTTCCTCTTTCAGGTCGTGCAACACAAACCACAGAGCTTCTCTATAACATAACCTCTCTATCAGGCCCGTCATCACAGAGGCACAGAACCTCTGTATCAGGCCCGTCATCACACATACACAGAACCTCTCTATATAATTTATTTTCGAATGATAATAATTGTTATACATTGCGGATATGATTACCTGTATCTTACAAGTGACTTTCGCCAGTAACTAGTCATTTTCACCAATAGAATGAAATCATACCTTTTGGGTAGTGTTTTCAATTATTCCCGTGCATTTCGTTGTTGAATTGACAAGTGATAGACAATATATACCCCATCAAGGCCAGCACCGTGCAGTGGTGATGGGGCTTAGTTCAGCCATCAGGGGCTGGAAACTAAGACTGGTCGGGCAGTCCCATTCGAGCAGGACCATATTCCTGCCCAAGTAAGCAGAGTGCTGAAGACGGAGGCATCCAGCCAAAAGGCGCATAGATAATCAGAATGCCACGCACAAAACACAATGGAAACATGTCTGTATCTATAAAAAGTTACTACAAAAGACAGTGAGTTTTATTAAGGAGACAGAATTACAGATATAGACATGTTTCAAGTGAACGAAAGAAGAGAAATACACAATATATAACAAGTGACTAGCAAACACACATAAATAATGAAATACATAACGTAAGAAGGTCTTTATATTCTATTATATAATATAATAGAAATTATATAAATAAATTATAAATTATATTCAGTATATATATTCATCTTTGTTCATTCATACTGCTAGATCTTATTTGGTGATTGGCCGAGCTTCCAGGCGCACGTCTCCATACGATCAAGCTACCAGGCGCACGTCTCTATAGGATCAAGCTTCCAGGCGCACGTCTCCATAGAATAAATTCCTCAACAGACCTCAGCGTACCCGAGTTAAATATCTCATAAAAATATTGGATACATGTGGATATATGTTGATACATGTGGATATATGTATATGCAATCCACTTACCATAGATCATATGGTTCATGAAAACACCACAACATATAACCCAGCCATATCCGCCATCTGGTGCTGCCGGGAGTGTTTCTCTGTCATCCTTGACCTCAGGTCTCTTCTCTTTGTCATCGATGAGACTTTCTGCTGCCAGATCTTCCAGACTTTTAATGAAACCATCCTCTGCGTCGAATATAATAGTATCCTTGTCCTCCAACTGGGGATAGACAGATTTGTCAGCATTTCGATTAGACAACGTAAGATAAACGTGTACGTGCGAAATAAATTAATTTTAATGTTGCTCATAGTGGAGAGGTTAGAGCTCTGATCTCACAGCTGTGAGGTTCAGAGTTTGATCCCTTGTAAGGACTGAGCTTTTCTTTTTCAGGAGTGTAAAGTAAAAAAAAAAAGACAAAAAAATAAAACCATAATGAATGTGACGAGGCGACAGCAAGCCATGTGGCCTTTATCACAAAAGCCACTTGACACCTGCACAATTCGAAACCTCCAAATTCGAAACCTCTACAGTTGAAACCTTCATATTCTTCTTCTTCTTCTTTCGTTCACTTGAAACATGTCTATATCTGTAATTCTGTCTCCTTAATAAAACTCACTGTCTTTTGTAGTTCATACAGTGTCCCATAGAGTTTTGATTCCAGTGTTGTTTCCTCTGGCCAATATGTCTGCCTCAGCGTTTCATGCTCAGAACACTCTTGAAGTATATGTTTGGCACTCTGTGCTGCCTGTCCACATGTACACATGGCCGTGTTGCCAATCTTGAACTTTGTATACATGTGACTGCGGAGTCGGTTGTGTCCTGTTCTGAGACGTAGAATTATAACTTGTTCTGATCTGTTCATATTGTGGTAGTCATCTTGTGTTAAACCTTCATATAATTCTCTAACAGGAAACATGCATGTAAAAAAAAACAACAACAAACAAATAAGAACTACCACTTTCTATAATAAAACACTGAAAACGTGCATGAATCTGACATGTATGTAAAAATGATTTTGCAGTAACAAGCCCGTAAATTAAAGTGGAAATGTTTGGATGTTTAGTTTAATTCCCTTTCCAAGTTTGGAAATAATAACATGTCATATAGTACTAGAAATGTGCGTTAAAAAGTGGGTACCCCACTACCTCTCATCCTCACTAATAATTTCTTGAAATAGGTTGTCAAAAATCTAATGAAAATTAACGATTTTACATGGAAATAGGCGAATGACCATTTCATAGTTAAGTCTTCAGCCCCCTTACTGGAGACGCATTTACCTTCCCGTGCAGGAAAATGTTTCAGGTAGAGACAGCAGAGGAAAAAAAATATCGTGGGAGACAACATCAGAAACTGAACAGGTCAAGATTTTTACACTCTCTTCCGCAACGCTGAAGATTGAAATTGCTGGAGTTTCGTATGTTGACGAATCCAATGCAGTGCTCTTGCGAACTCCCAACGCTGAAGACTGAAATTGCTGGAGTTTTGTATGTTTTGAAACATCCAATGTGGTGCCCCTACGAACTTCTAACAAGTTATGAATTTGTGGATCGATGTGTGAATGGTGAAATGTTGCGACAATCTACGACAGAAAAATTAAATATTCAAAATCACTGCGAGAATCCTAGGAATATCACTAAGAGACAGCGTGAACAATGCAGACATTAGACAAAGAACTGGCACCGCCCCAATCTTGGAGTATATTAAGATTCAACAGATCAAATGGTTTGCACACATCAGCAGACTACTACCAGGCAGCATACCACATCAACCTACAGTGTACAATCTACGACTGTATCCATAGATACAGTGAAGGCAGACCTAGAGGTCGACCTCGAAAGCGATGGACCTCCGAAATAAGAGGTGACAAATTCCACAATATACTCGCACATTCGAGGGCAATCTCCAGAGAACTCTTCTACCTCTTACGTTGAAAAGTAATAAAAGGTTTAGCGGGATAAGGGATAGAAAGACTGCGAAAATTGAAAATCAAAAAGTAGTCAAAGGAAATTAACTGTTGATAAATTAAAAAAACTTTAGGTGTATACAGAGTGGTTTCCCTGTAATGTATGCATTTATTGTTAAGTCACTAGTTACGTGTTACTAAAATGGGAAAAAGTAATATCGGCTAGATACATGCATGTGCTATATATGTCGTAAGCTGTGACTAAGGAGTGTTCGGCATGGAGTTAGTCCTTATTAACTTAACCTTATGCCTATGCAACAAATCAGAACTATAAATACAAAGCAAAACCTAAATGAACTATCGGAAACTCGGGGGGAAAATATTGTATAGACTCCTTCACGACAGAGTAATATGCTTCAACTCACAGTTAACTATATTGAGCAGCAAGATCTTTCTTCAAGCCGTAGACATATGACACGATAATAACTACAACAAGAAGCAGTGAAAAACGAGTATAAAAAGCAGTATAGAAAAAAAGAAAATGGGAAAACTATAGAAGACATACCGAGAAAAAAGAGATAAAGCTGTAACTAAATTTAGAAATGTAAAATATATTTTTGTAAGACCTCTCTCTCTCCCCCCCCCCAATTTCCTCCCCAAATGTTACATATAGATCATTTTCCAGATCCACGACCTATAACATTTTTCGTGGTTGAAAGCTTTGACATAGTCAAATTGGACTAACATCAGTGGTTGAAGGATGTGTACCTAACCATAAGAAGTACATTTCACTTAAATAAACCAACATGCTCCCCAGGGAGCTCAAAGATAATTATACAACATTAAGTTATCTCCAAAGACTGAGTTAAACAGAGTATCTAAAGTATAGGAAAAATAGGAGAAATTTAACCCTGTTGACAGACCAGTAGATAATGGAGAGTTTGGGGTATTCAAACCCTTTCCTTAGCAAATCTGAACATGGTTTTTAGTATTTGGCACGTAACCAAAAGGTCGATAAATTGTTTAACAAAAATGTCTTCAAAATTAGGTAATACCCCTCCTTAATATAATCATATCTACGGCCCTGCTTGTTGTTAAGTTACGACTTATAACGTGGTGAACTGTTTACATGAAAGTCATACTAGTGAATATATTTATCAAGTTACCATAACTATGGGCAGGATATCGTTAATGCAGTTATGCCCCTTCAAATCCCATCACGACGTGCTTATACTACGACGAGGTTCCTCATTTAGAAGAAAATCATTACATACAGATTACATAGCATTCATATAATGGTACCATTGTATGTCTGGACACGAGACTACCAACTGTTGGTAAGGTTTTGTGTGCGTTGTTTTACTTTTACTCTGTCGAAGGCGTATACGTCGATACGTTAGTTTCGTTATTTTTTCCATTAAAAAGGAAGTACTATTTCAAAACAAGTGCTAGCGACGTTTGTTAAAAAATCGTTGTATAGAACACAGGATAAATATATTTGTCCGGCAGCAAATAAACAAACTTGCAGGAAATCAAGAACCATTTCTGACAGTAGTGAAACGGGGTAAACTTGTTTGGTTTGGAAATGTAACGAGACACGGCTCACTTCTAAAATTGAGGGTAGAAGAAGAAAAGGCGGTCAGATAAAATCCTGGACTGATAACATCAAGAAACGATATGGGGGCGTTATTTTCCAACATTTCAGGGAATGGCTGAGGATAGAGATGTTTGGAGATCTTTTTATGCTAAGGTGTCCAGCGTGGCACGCCTACCGGCCTGACGGCTTATGGGTCTTATTATTATTATTTAGGGTACAGTACAAGTAAACGCCATCACATAGTCGAGTTATTTACCTTGTCTATGTTTGTAAATTTCATGTTCACTAAGAATTTAATTAAAAAATATAACTTAATTTAAATATTAATTTATTTTAGGGTATGTATTAGGGTTAGGATAGGATTATTTTACATTACTAACTCTAACCCTAACCCTAACCCTAACTCTAACCCTAACCCTAAATAAATATTTCAATTATTAAACGATAAACATGAAATTTACAAACATAAACAAGGGAGATAATTAAACATGTGGTCGCGTCTATTTATACTGTACCTTACTTAGTACAAATTACAAAAAAATATTTACCCAACATATTATCCGTTTCACAGTAAGAACTGTTGCTATAATTTCTCTGTATCTTCTGTACAAACTAGATAGAATAAATCGACGTTGCGACTAAGGTGTTTATCAAGATACAAACATATAAAATACCTTATTTCTCTATTCTTCTTTAATCTTATAAGCTTTCTCTTATTTGTTTTCTTGTTAATGTTGATGATAGTCCCTGCCTTTTTAATTATACTTGTGGTCTTTGTTACTTCTAATATTTTATGGTAGTGTGTCCTGATATAGCCTAATTGGACTTTGTCCGCTGGTTGAAAGGGGCACGCCTCTTCAAAAGAGAGGCAAACTCATTAACCTACCTATTTTCTTGTTAATTCGTGGAAGTTCAGAAAGTAATGGTACCCTGTTGAACGTATGTAAATTGCATAGAAAATGACTATACTAGTGGTGTGGTGGTTAAGCCGCTCACTATGTGCTCTAGAGTAATACTTATAGCATCGTCTTCTTGATAAACTGGAATTTTTAAAGAGATTAGTGGGGATTATCGTGTGAAGCTACGCCAAGTTACGTGGTATGAGTGATACTCTCAACAGTCAGCGTGCTGCTTCGTTGAGAGATACGCAGTAGATATGGGATAACCCGAGTACAATGTGTAGAAGTCAGTCGTCTACACTTTTCAACCTTTCAATGACTACAACCATAACATAATGTAGTGATTGCTACGCCTTGAATGGGATATGCTACCAACGTTTTGTTTTAAGTTCACAAAAGACGTTCTAATCTCATGATAATCCATATATAAAATTTTTAAATCATATATATTCGCTTGCTTGTCCGGTATCCATCCTCTGTTTATCTGTACAAGTCAAGTTTTCCTTTGTTATACAGGAAACTATTTTTCTTCTGCGTGCAGTCCCCTTTTTTGGTCATCCATAATTTATGTTAAACTATAACGAAACGTCATTGTCGTTGCCTATCGCACAAAGTACAATCAAAGTGAACAAATGAAATTACAGGAATAGGCAAATGAGTCATTAAGAAGGCGGGACATCCCATTGCTCTTTCTTTTGAACACCCTAAATAACTCACGAATCTGGACACGTTGGTGTGCTGCACCCATGGACATGTTATCTGTCTGTCTGTCTGTCTATATTCCTTCAGCGTCGAATACGATGCATAGGGCATAAACCAGAGCTCTCCAGTTTGAGCGATGTGATGCTACTGTGTGTAATTCTTGTATGTTGTTGAGACACATTGTTATACTCTCTTTGATGGTTGTTCTGTGAAGAGTCTCTCTCTGTCCTCATTTTTTCTTTTACCAGAATGTGCCATTTTAATGCTTCTAGTTGCATTGTGTTTTCATTAATTCAAAGTACATGTTCGATATAAGTACATCGTTTTCTTCTTATTGTTGTAGAAACATTGATGTATAGTGTCTTTTCTTACTTGCTTGTTTTACTTGATGGATTTTACTGGTTTACCCAACCAATATTCAAGAGAACATGTTGACAATTTCTGAAATCTTCATGCCCAAATCGTAGGTGACCACTGAGAACACTTGAACAAAATGCTAACGGCTTTGTCCACTACGTCAAGAGGATTCGCCGAAACTGTATTTAAACGTACTTATCATAAGTGGCCGTCTCAGAGAACGTCTGCGACGCCAAAGTACCAAGCTCGATCCCCGGCATACGCATTTGGGCATCCGGACCGTTCAGAAAGCAATGAGAAACTACTGAACGTATTTATATTGCCTAGAAAATCACTACAGTAAAATAAATGTCGGGTTGATGGCAACGTCGTGAATAAGATACGTTTCCAATTTTAAAAAATCATATGATAACTATGTCATATAAGTTGTGTGAGATAATTATTACCTTCAATGATATATTGACCTTAAATGTCGTATCAGATGGTCACTAGGTGAGAGTTATTACCTGAGAAAAATGATATATTGACCTTAAATGTCGTATCAGATGGTCACTAGGTGAGAGTTATTACCTGAGAAAAATGATATATTGACCTTAAATGTCGTATCAGATGGTCACTAGGTGAGAGTTATTACCTGAGAAAAATGATATATTGACCTTAAATGTCGTATCAGATGGTCACTAGGTGAGAGTTATTACCTGAGAAAAATGATATATTGACCTTAAATGTCGTATCAGATGGTCACTAGGTGAGAGTTATTACCTGAGAAAAATGATATATTGACCTTAAATGTCGTATCAGATGGTCACTTGGTCCAATATGTTAAGTGAGAGATATTACTTGAGAAAAATGACACATTATACTTAAAAGTATTTAATCGTATGGTCACTTAGTACCTACCACAGAATTCATCCTTTGTTGGCGATACCATTAAAAAAACACAGATCTCAAATGTGATAAGTGGCGACACTCGTCTGTCACACAGGCTGTATATAAAGATATTAATCTTATCTTTTAACACCGCGTGACATTTGACTGTGGAACAAACACTTACCTGGATTTAACAGGTCCTGTGTTGACTGTGTTCAGAAATGGCTTAGTTGTCAAGTTGATGACGACATCAGAGGAAATACCACAAAGCCTCTGCTTCCATGTTACTTAATCTCCTGCCCTTAAACTTCAAGAAAATTCAGTTTTAATTCATTGGCTTGCTATAGGCATATTTATTATACTGTATGTATTGTTGAAAAAAGAAAAGCAACTATTTTGAGTTACTTTTACAAAAGGTATTAGCTTATTGAACATCATTCAACCTATCGACTGTATCCACTGGTATTCACATCTCGTGGTTACCTGAATTGTACCCACATCATGATTCGTGAGGTCATAAAAAAGGTCAATATCAAACAACATTTTGGCAGTGACTCGCAACGATTAATGAGAATCCCGTGAAACTTAATGAATACAGAATACTCTAACCATATTATTGAATGCCTATAAAAGATAGAGTGTTCTCGAATAAATTATGTAGAAAATTCAAAAATAAGTCGGTAATTATAAACGATTGGACGAAAATATTTATTTGAAAACATATTATATACATAAATAAAAATACATTAAAATTTAACTTTTAGAGCCTTAGGGGCGGCAAAATTGTTTATGTTGTGAAAATTAATTTCGCCCGCGATACTTTATTCTATTGCAAAATGGCTACATTACTTAACCTTGTGGAGCTCATGTTAGACTTTAAGTAATTTTTTATTAACTTTAACTTTGAGAAGCTTCGTTCCCATGCTGCAATGCTGATAGCTATTGTTACAATCAGCCTCATGTAACGATCCAACTAGTAACTGTTGGATCGTTACACGCCATTGACATGCGCCATAGAGAAGCAACGTTCTGTTGTTCGTTGTTTTGGTCAGTGAATTCTAGCAAAAATGTAACGAATATGATTCTAATTAAATCTGTTGGATGCTCTTTAATGGAGATGGTCATGCCTCTACTGTATGCAGTTTTACTGTAGTCTCTCATTGATTCATTGGTTGGTAGATCATACAGAGACATGGAATTTTACATATGAAACAAGGAAGTTCATGCACGAGACAGGGAATTTTATACACGGAACGAGGAAGTTCATACGTGAGACAGGGAATTCTACATACGAGACACGGAAGTTGATGCACGAAGCAAAATGAGGAATTTCATACAAAAAACAGGGAATTTCATACACGAGACAAGGAAGTTCATAAACGAGAGCGGTTAGTTCATGCATGAGACAGGAAAGTTCGTACACGAGACAGGAAAGTTCATACACGAGATAGGAAAGTTCATACACGAGACCGGGAAGTTCATACACGGGTTAGGGAAGTTCATACACGGGACCGGGAAGTTCATACACGAGACAAGGAAGTTCATAGACGAGACAGGGAAGTTCATAGACGAGACAAGGAAGTTCATAGACGAGACAAGGAAGTTCATACACGAGACAGGGAAGTTCATACACGGGTTAGGGAAGTTCATACACGGGACCGGGAAGTTCATACACGGGTTAGGGAAGTTCATACACGGGACCGGGAAGTTCATACACGGGTTAGGGAAGTTCATACACGGGTTAGGGAAGTTCATACACGGGTTAGGAAAGTTCATACACGAGACAAGGAAGTTCATACACGGGACCGGGAAGTTCATACACGAGACAAGGAAGTTCATAAACGGGACCGGGAAGTTCATACACGGGTTAGGGAAGTTCATACACGGGACCGGGAAGTTCATACACGGGTTAGGGAAGTTCATACACGGGTTAGGGAAGTTCATACACGGGTTAGGGAAGTTCATACACGGGTTAGGGAAGTTCATACACGGGTTAGGGAAGTTCATACACGGGTTAGGGAAGTTCATACACGGGTTAGGAAAGTTCATACACGGGTTAGGAAAGTTCATACACGAGACAAGGAAGTTCATACACGAGACAGGGAAGTTCATACACGAGACAGGGAAGTTCATACACGAGACAGGGAAATTCATACACGAGATAGGGAAGTTCATACACGAGACAGGGAAGTTCATACACGAGACAAGGAAGTTCATATACGAGATAGGAAGTTAGTCATTCATTCATTTTCCTTTTGCGCTGAAGTTAGTGCATAGGGCAGAGGTCAGATCTCTCCAATTCTGTCTGTTCAAAGCTATTCTGTGCAGTTCTTGGATAGTATGGATATTGTTTGTTTTACTTTCTCTAAGTATTGTTCTTCTGAGTGTTTCTTTTGGTCTACCCCTGGCTCATTTTCCTGTAGGTTGATGTATTGGTTCAAGAGATTGGTGGTGTATTCTGTTGATGTCTGCGCGTAGGACATGCCCGATGTAGGACCAACGGCGTTTTCTGATAACATCTGTGATGAAATTTTGATGTGTCTCTTCTC
This sequence comes from Meghimatium bilineatum, assembly GCA_034231615.1. Classification (NCBI taxonomy): domain Eukaryota; kingdom Metazoa; phylum Mollusca; class Gastropoda; order Stylommatophora; family Philomycidae; genus Meghimatium; species Meghimatium bilineatum. The sequence continues at coordinate 7,398,512 of CM067301.1, forward strand.
TGATTTTATCATTCGATTTGAATTCACTCCAATGGGTGTTAAGGAAGTTAGTAAACTAGACAAAATTTCAGAAACAGTGATTTCAAGAAAAGAAGAAAAAATAATAATAGTAATAAGTTTATACATTCCTAAAGATCCGATGTCGGTGAGTAATAACAATTGGGAATGTTCATAAGTCAAGAATCAACCAAACTGTTCAGATGATTCTTATCTTAGCCCAGACAAATTGTCTCGTATATCACGCATTGCCCGCCCAAGTGTTTGTTAATTTCTCAAGCAAACTTGAAGACATCAAATAGGTTAATAGACTAGTCTTGTAAGTTATATTGCATAGGGCAATGGTTCTCAACCTTATTTAGCTTGTGGCCACCCTTAAGGAACAAATTGTTTTTCATGACACACTTGCACCTACAACAAAAGCTTGGCAGATTTCTTCAACTTTTGATATTTAGAAGAGTGTGCTTCAAATGAAAACCTGAAACGTTTGATATACATTGGAATAAGTATGGCATCGTCGTGTAACATGTCAATATTGTTGTTAATGATGTCAAGTGTCATTGTAGTCGAAACATCTGACGTCAAAATGACATTTAAAAAAAGATCCCAAACACTATTGACTTGCGGCACAGAAAAGCAACGTTCTGTTACTGGTTTTAAAAACAATCTGTGAAGTTATTATAATGTCTAGCAGAGTGCACTACCAAGATAAGACACAGAAGATGCTGGAATTATGTTGAGGCCAACCTTCGATACGTAAACGACACCTGATAATGATATTGATAGCGTGGAAACCTAACATGGAGTTAATATGGAATTAATATGGAAGTAACATGGAAGTAACATGTAAGTAACATGGAAGTAACATTGAAGTAACATGGAAGGAAAACGAAAGTAACATGGAAGTAACATGGAAGTAACATGGAAGTAACATGAAAGTAACATGGAAGTAACACGGAAGTAACATGGAAGTAACATGAAAGAAGTAACATGGAAGTAACATGAAAGTAACATGAGAGTAACACGGAAGTAACATGGAAGTAACATGAACGTAGTAACATGGAAGTAACATGGAGGTAACATGGAAGTAACATGGAAGTAAAGAAACAAATGATTATGAACTGATTTTCGCCTACCTATCAAAGCATTATATATGAGAACGAAGGAAAACTGCAAACTCACATCAACTCACTATCAAGAATATGTAATAAATATAAGATGCGGATTCATACACAAAAGACAGAAACTATGCAAATGATGAGATCAACAGAGCATTTAAACATCAAAATAGAGAACACAAAAATAAAAGAAGTTAAAGAGATCAAGTTCCTAGGACATATCTTCACAGAAAACAGACGACTCGACAGAGAAATAGAAACAAAATGTCAAAAGGCAAATGCTGTGACATACCAGTTGTCACCTTTGCTATTGCACCCAAAAATCAACATGGAAGTAAAGAAACAAATGATTAAGATCATCTTTATACCAACACTATGCTACCAATGCCAGACTTGGCAACTGACATCTACACATAAGAGAAAGATCGAAATTTTCGAAATTAAATGTATAAGGAAGGCTATTGGAGTCACTAGACTCGACAAAATGCTCAGTGAGAACATCAGAAAGATAATAGGTATCACATCATGCATCGAATATATAGAGAAATAACAGATAAAGTGGTTTGGACATGAGGATGAATGATCAACTTCCCATAAGAGCTTATAACAAGATGGAATCAGGATACAGAGCCAAGGGCAGACCTAGGACAAGATGGATAGACAACATCAAGACCATCCTGAATAAACATGACTACACTTCAACCAGAGCAACACTCATGGCTCTGGAATGCAGACTACATCACTTTCACAAACAACTACGCTCAATGGCAAGTGTGGATGCTACGAGACCACCACCACCTGGGATCATAATTATCAAGTTCCATGCCAGCTGGCGTAGGCAATCATGGCTCTCCACAACACTTTATCTCCAGCATTATGTATCAAGATTGTTTTTATTTCCCAGCCATGACAAGTTGACAAATTGTCTAATATTTCCTCACGTTGTCACCCTCTGTCTCTATTGTCTTCAATCTTGCCTGTTGTGACTATGTTCTGCAAGCCTTCATGTCTCATGAAAAATTATCGAGACTAACGGGAATTGAACCAGTCCGTTCAACGGCACCAAATCGCCTAGCAACTCTCGTACACGGGTTTTTCCGTACTTGAATAATCGCATCTCCAAAAAAAAAAAAAAAATTCAATTTTGTTAAGACATTCAAATAGTGCACCCAAATCACTGAGAACGGGCCAATATCTAATTGGTAATAAAATGGTTCCAAAACAGGAACCATTTTGATTATGTGACTAAAATCGCTTTTTTTAGTCTTCTGTAGCTCTAAGTAACATGGAGCACTGAATATAGTAATATTAGATATGCCTGGTGGAGCAGTATATATGGTGAGGGGGGGATGTTGGTCCGAGAGCAGTATTTCTTTTACCCCTAATCTAAGTGATCATCCTATATCGATCCTTTATTAACTGTATATATTCTTATAAAATGTAAGTGTTAACCGTATAGATTTCTGTAGTATGTATACATTAACTGTATAGATTACTCAACTTCGGCTGCTCAAAAATTCCAACAGAAAACAACATAGAAATTACAAACAGATTAGAAGCCTTATTAGAGGAACAAAAGAGATTACCATTGGAAGAGCTTAATAACAGAATTAAAGAGATTTATGTATAGGGAGCACAAAAATATATACCCAATAAAACACAGAAAAGACAAACAGATATAACGTACACTGCCATGAAGCTAGTGGAAGAAAGAAGGAAAGTCAAGTCCAACAACAATAACAACAGCCATGAATTATATAAACAACTCAAGAGAGAAATAAAAAACACAAATAAGAAATGATAAAGAACAATTTATCAAGGACTCCTGCAAAAACATAGAGGACCTGTACAAAAAAAGGAAAAGTGAAAGACATGTTTCTCGCAGCAAATACCACAAAGAGCTAAACATAAAAAACATTAATGCGAGTCCTCAAAGATAAATCAGAAAACAGCCTTACAAAACAATGTGACATTCTAGAAAGGTAGAACGAATATTGTAAAGAAATGCACTCAGAGCCACCCCAAAATGACCCAGGGAACCAAATAAACACAGATAGAAATACACAATGACCAGAGCGTACAATAGAATACATTAGATAACCAATTCACAGTTGTAAGAGAGCAAAAGCAGCAGGTGTGACGACATAACAACTGAAATGATTCAAGCTGGAGGCGAAAGCAGCGTTAATATCGCTTATCAGCTATGCAATAAGATCTAGAGAACAGAAACTTAGCCAAGGGACTGGAAACGTTCAGTATACATACCAATACCCAAAGGTGGTGATATGCAAATATGTTCAAATTATAAAACAATCACCTTGATCAGCCAAGGCAGTAAAATACTACTGCACGTTATAATGAAAAGAATACATAACAAGATGGAGGATGAGATCACGAAGTGCAAGCAGGTTTCAGAACTGGCAGAGGCACGAGAGATCATATATTTAACATGAAGTGCAAGCAGGTTTCAGAACTGACAGAGGCACGAGAGATCATATATTTAACATGAAGTGCAAGCAGGTTTCAGAACTGACAGAGGCACGAGAGATCATATATTTAACATGAAGTGCAAGCAGGTTTCAGAACTGACAGAGGCACGAGAGATCATATATTTAACATGAGGATGATCATAGAGAAATGTAGAGAGTATAACATCGAATTACATGCATGCTTTATAGACTACACCAAAGCGTTCGACTGTGTCAATCACCATCAATTATGGGAAATAATGAATGATATGGGTTTCCCAAAACACATTACACGACTAATAGCAGAGCTGTATAAAGACCAGGAAACAGATGTATAAGTGGTGGGTGCAAGATCAGAGTGGTTCAATGTACAGAAAGGATTAAGACATGGCTGTACCTTGTCTCCATACTTGTTCAAAATCTATGCGGAAAATATAATGAGAAACGTGAGACAAAAATCAATGAAGCCTGATTTCAGACCCAAAAATATAGGAGGGCTGCAGACACCAGAAATGAGATATGCAGACGACACAGTGCTATTAACAGCAAACGAACAGAATCTACTGAACATAATTAAGTCAACCCAAATATTCAACGAATAGCAAAAACTTGTTCTTAAATGTGAAAAATAAAAGAAATAAAAATAAAGGCAACTGACAAAATACAAAGCTACGGCTGTTCAACGGATGTTTGATTTCGGTTTTAACATACGGGTGTGAAAGCTGGAAATAACTAAATTTTTAAAATACAAACTAAATGTCTTCGTAAACAAATGTCTCAACAAAATCACAAACACAAACTTGAAAAACTTTAAGTCAAACGAGACACTAAGAGAAGAGACAAAACAAGAATACATCACAGAGTTTATTAGAAAAGGCTGTGGGTATACATTGACCACACACTCAGAAAGAATAAAGACATAATACAAAGTCGTCTTTACATGGTCACCGAGTGGCAGGAGAAAAAGAGGAAAAAACACCAACACTGACAAGAACTATCTAAAAAGAAATCACAACAGCTGGTATGAAAATGAACGATCTAGAACAACTGGCTGTTGATCGACAATCATGGAGAGCTATGGCATCTGCCATATGTGCCAAACTTGGCACAAGAGGTTCTTGATGATGATGATGAACTGACAAAACTAGATCAAAACCCAAAATAAATATAGAGAACTGCAAATTAGAAGTGACATATTTTGATTATTTAGGAACTAATGCTAAAGAAACTATGGCAGGGTACTAACATAAGAACCAGCGCTGTCAAAATTAAAATAGCTAAAGGAACTATGACAGGTTACTAAAATAAGAACCAAGTTGTGCTTACGATGAATATGTGTGTTTCCTGTAAGTAAAGTAAAGTAACCCATAACATTTATTAATGCCGTAGTGGTGTGAGATGTTAGCGATCTCACATTTCAGAGGCTCTGCAATTGAGGGCGGTAGCCATCTCCTCTCCCTCGCAGTCTTTACTTCCCGGATTAATCCGGTACCCATTTAAGGCTGGGTCGATCTGGGAGCCGTTGCGATCTGAAAAACGTTTACGCCTCAACTGGGAATGAACCCATGACCACTCATATGCGACACCAGTGCGCTAACCACTGTGCTACGCGGCTCCCATATGTGGCGACATATGGATGTGAAGCACAGTCACTAAAAAAAAGTGGTCAAAAGAATAACATCATTTGAATTAAAGTACTATAGAAGAGTTCTGAGAATACCATGGACAGCGAGGAAAACAAACCAGGTGTTAAAAACTATTAACGTCTAGGAAGGCTATCTTCTGAACACCATGTTCACGCTGAAGACGGGTGTGTCGGACCAATGGCGCAAATTAAACTGCGACACAAAGTATGTCCATTCTCTGGATGACATCCTGCTGGAAATCTAGTAGGACCATGGTCCTGCTACAAGAGAGTCCAAAATCTAGTAGGACCATGGTCCTGCTACAAGAGAGTCCAAAATCTAGTAGGACCATGGTCCTGCTACAAGAGAGATCCAGAGTTTGAGAATGAACGCTGAAGAAGAAGAACACCATGTTAAGAAAAAACCTAGTTTGTTTTCGGTCACATTAAGAGACACGACGGAATGGAGAAAGTATTACTAGAGCGGATGATAGATGATAAAAGGGGTAAAGGCTGTATCTATGTTCTCCAAACCTCCTTGTCTCATAATTTGGTCAAAAGATAAAGATTGTCTTTTTTCGTATGTTGTTGATTAAGCTCCGTCTCATATTTGAGTTTTTCAACATCTCCACATTAGTTTTTCTGGAAGTCCATGGTTTCTTATGTAGCATGTATATATTAACATGTATATATATAGATTATTGTAATATGCATATGTTAACAGTATAGATTATTGTAATAATCATCATTATCAGGTGCCATGCCTGCTGCCGTAGGCGGTCACGGCTCTCCGCAGCTCTCTATCCACAGTATTATGTATCAAATTCGTTGTTGTTTCCTTGCCGTGTCAGGTTGTCAAACTGTCTAATATTTTATCAAGTTGTCGCCCTCTGTCTCTGTTGCCTTAAAATTTGCCTGTTGTGACTATGTTATCTAAACCTGCTTGTCTCATGAAGTGGCCAATAAAAGAAGATTGCATTTTTCTTATATTGTTGATTAAGGTCCGTCTCACATTTGACTCTTTCAACACCGCTACATTAGTTTTTCTGGCAGTTCATGGTATTATTGTAATATGTATATATTAACTGTATATTTTTCTATAGTATATACATACTAACTTAGACCAGCCCCCCCCCTCTGTCTTATTGTTTGCAGTAATGGTGTTTTAAGTCAGTGGAGACAAACTGAAGAACTCCATGACATCCAGGAAAATGGCATGAATATTGATGACCCAACGATCACTGGAACCTGAGGGCATTTAGAATTGAAACTACAGGACTAAAGAGAGAACACTTGAAGACTTGAAAACATATTTTACGCTGTCGATCATGAACCATTATTCCTTATATGATTTTTTTTTTAAAAGTAATGTTTCGTGCACGACAATCGTATATTTTGATTTAAAATATCTACAGAAGTCGATTTTTCTATGCGACTCATTGTTATTTTCTGATACTGACGATAATGATGATGATAATGGTAATGCTGATGATGATAATGGTAATGGTAATGATGATAATAGTAATGATGATAATGGTAATGATGATAATGGTAATGCTGATGATGATAATGGTAATGGTAATGATGATAATAGTAATGATGATAATGGTAATGATGATAATGGTAATGGTAATGATGATAATGGTAATGATGATAATGGTAATGGTAATGATGATAATGGTAATGATGATAATGGTAATGATGATAATGGTAATGGTAATGATGATAATGGTAATGATAATGATGATAATGGTAATGGTAATGATGATAATGGTAATGGTAATGATGATAATGGTAATGATGATGATGATACTAATGATGATGCTGATAGGGATGATGTTGTTGTTCATGCTGACGATGGTGATGATGATAATGAAAGCACTGTTAGAAAGTCTGTCTCTCATATTCCTTATTTGTTCGCGACTGATCTTTATTGTAAGTTTTATATTGGTATTTCTTCGACATTTTTTTCGATTCTGAAGTTTTTCATAACATTTACTATAACCAGAATCGATGATATGTAATCACTGCAGCGAAATTGTAACTTTTCTTTTTCATTTTGTATTCTTTTCGCTTTATACCCCTTTGTGCCCTGCATCGTCAGCGGTACAAGATTTCTCTGGAGACGTCTTCTTTGTGTACTTCACACATGTTTGTTTTCGTGAACTGTTTTATTTCTATAATCTATCTTTCGCAAAGTCTGTCCCTGGCTTTGTATCCATCGTGTCTGTATTGTAACGTATGCTAAAATATAAATAAATAGTAACCCAACAGGAACAGGAGAAACTTGGAACTAGACTATTAAGTCAGGGCAATGAAGTTTTGCTAATGACTGTAACACATATCCTTAATAATAAACATACGTCGACGTTTCCACCAAAAGGCCTATATTAAAAATCATCCGGACATCTAGATTTATACCGTTCAGCCATTACTGTGTGAACGTGGAGAAGATAATGAGGGGGGGGGGAGCAGAAAAACAATTATATAGATGAAGTGCTGTGAGGCATCCATATGTGGACAACCTCACTTTATAAACATGAAGGGCAATAAGATGTGGACAACCTCACTTTATAAACATGAAGGGCAATAAGATGTGGACAACCTCACTTTATAAACATGAAGGGCAATAAGATGTGGACAACCTCACTTTATAAACATGAAGGGCAATAAGATGTGGACAACCTCACTTTATAAACATGAAGGGCAATAAGATGTGGACAACCTCACTTTATAAACATGAAGGGCAATAAGATGTGGACAACCTCACTTTATAAACATGAAGGGCAATAAGATGTGGACAACCTCACTTTATAAACATGAAGGGCAATAAGATGTGGACAACCTCACTTTATAAACATGAAGGGCAATAAGATGTGGACAACCTCACTTTATAAACATGAAGGGCAATAAGATGTGGACAACCTCACTTTATAAACATGAAGGGCAATAAGATGTGGACAACCTCACTTTATAAACATGAAGGGCAATAAGATGTGGACAACCTCACTTTATAAACATGAAGGGCAATAAGATGTGGACAACCTCACTTTATAAACATGAAGGGCAATAAGATGTGGACAACCTCACTTTATAAACATGAAGGGCAATAAGATGTGGACAACCTCACTTTATAAACATGAAGGGCAATAAGATGTGGACAACCTCACTTTATAAACATGAAGGGCAATAAGATGTGGACAACCTCACTTTATAAACATGAAGGGCAATAAGATGTTAGCTGCTGCATCGCGAGTCATCTGTTCAGCTAATATCGATATATTCAGAGATTGCACAGTCGGGTATTTTAACTTATAAATACCCGTAGGTCGATACATTGCGTAAACATTGTGTTGGGCAATTTTTGATCCTCTCCCCTCCAACCTCTGTTCCAAAAAATTATTACGAATTCAAGGACACTTCCCTGCTTAATTATGTCAGATTAAAAAATATATATTTTTTCTTGACAGTTTTTTTTTCTCGCAAAACAGTGTGAACCCAAACTACACTATTTTTTCAGATGTTTAGGAAAAAGTATAGAAACCAAACTACACGATTTTTTCACATGTTCGAACGTGAAACTTTTTTTTCGAAACTATTTAATTACTGGGTATATAACAAAAGAATGTTGTTGACGTCAACTTTTTCCAAATACTCCTCCGGCCCCCATTTCTTCCTCTTTATTTGTGAACAACTGTCAAACATGTTCACCTCTCTCTCACATAATTGTTGACGTTATTTAAAGAAACCCTTTAGACCCCTTCTGAGTAGAAGGCTCCTTCAATAGGCATTGAACTAAGCCGAAAGCTGAAGTCTCCTGGGTACGAAAGAAAGCTCAGAAATACCACCCTACTGCACATAGGAAGTTAGAGCAAATCGCTGGCAATTCCTGGGGTTCTCAGACATCAAACAAACAAAGAAAGCATTTGGCGTTGGTCTCTCCACTCCACCACCCCCCCCCATAATTAAAACAGAGAACAATTACAATTAGGTTATTACTTATGGAAAAGAACAATGTTTCGATATTATTTACAAAATCTTTATTATCCATGTTACACTTCAATGTTTCCGGGACACTATTCACAACTGTATATTATTGAAGACATTGTATTACGTCACACCAGCCAACATTTACACACCGAAGCACACACACCTGTCAGATTTTATAACACATTTAATATCAACTTAATTTTAAGTTAATAAGTACGCATGAAAAAAAAAAAACACACAAAACAACAATATGACAACTTCTATATACAGAAACTTGAACCAAATTATAGTCAATTAAGTTGCGTAGGAACTAGAATTGCGGACCAAATTTCGCATATATATTTACACTTAATTCCAAACTGACCACTTGTGTAAAAAAAACAAAAAACACTTACCACAGCTGAAGTATTAGCGGCTCTCGAATTTGTAGCAGATGGGGGACTTTTAGTTTAGACCTTGGTTCTATAATTCTGATATGATCGGTGGTAGAATGTGTAATAATTAGTCTCACACACAACTTGGTCGAACTCGCTCGTGGTTCGATAACGAATCGTCCACATTGTACTGGCGAAATGATTAGATGTATTATTGGTGCTTAATAATTCAACAATGGTTTGAATGCAATATTCTTTAAAGTATATACTTGATCGGTTCTTTCGTTGCAGTTTCCCAGTAAATATGGACGACCGATTTTAGGGATGATGGGTATCTTAAAGAGAAGATTCCAATTAAAAAAGTTAAAAAGTTTAAGGATTCAAAAGTTACTTTCATTTTAAGGTTTAAATCTTATACACTCATTAAATGATTAAAATTCATTTTTACTGGGACATTGCGACGAAAGAACTTATACTTCTATTACTTTACGAATCTGTCAATAATCTGATCTTAACACGGCGTTAAAATTAATACATGCCACATTTGTGGTTATTTTGTGAATAAAATGTTTTAAATTTATTTTGATGTCAGGACCAAATCCTCAGTCTTGGTAACCTGTGCATGTGTTATGGAGAAATACAGTCAATCTCTGGCCTGAATGGGTCTCGGAATCAAATCGGGAGAATGCAGGCACGGGTGATAAGTCCTTGTCAATTTGAGTTGGGAAAAAACGTCAGGGGCTATCTCTGACGGTGGGAGACACTAACGGTGTCAATGATCAATCAACTCTCGCCTCAAGTCCACAGCGAATAAGGTGCTGAACCGTCACATCCTGTATGCTTCCATGAGTGCTTGAAATTTGGATAAAATCTGAAAAATAGGCAGTAAATTAATTGTACCAGGCAGTAGCATACAATAGAAACTCCAGACTTCGGCTTGGAACCTGTAATGTCCAAAACATGTGTCCAGGACTAAACATACAGTCATCCATGACAATTACGACCTCCGAAAAAAGGATGTTACGGAAAAAAGATCAACAAGAAATACTCTTGCTGAGCTGAGAGACGATTGAAAAGAAGTGTAAGAGGCCGTCAATGTACGATTGCTTACAGGAAAAGACGCTTTGAAGATACTCAGAATGCTAGTAACAGAGGCAACATCAGAAGGGTTTATGAAAGTATAAAGAAAGCCACTAGTAAAACACACGAGGGTCATCTCCAGAGAAATCTTCTACCCCTGACGATGAAAGGCAATAAAGAGTTTTGCGAATAGATAGAAAGAAAGCCACTATTCTGAGAGTGAAGAAGACCGCACAATTGACAATTTTATTTAGATAGATTATCACTGTTAAAAGGAAGCAGATGGACAAAAGGCTAGAACACAATCTTCAGCTTTATTCTTATGAGACTAAACTAACAGGTGATTCCTTCAGTACCATCGACACACTCCAACCATAGCTATAGTTAACGATGCTATTTAATTACCTAGCTTCTAAGAAGGAGGCACCTGTCAAGGATAGAATTCCAAATGAGGTTATCAGGATTAGGAGCGACATACTTGCACCACAGCTCGATCAATTGACAACATTGTTTTGGCTTGAATGGCAGGTCCCACAGGGATTTCAAGACTCAAAAATTATAACTATATAAGAAAATGTGGACAGGAGTAAATGTAATAAACTAGAGAAGAATATTAGTCCTAAACAATGTTGACAATATATTTACTAGAATTGTGCTGCGAAGAAAATAAAAGTTCTAAGTCATCGGGTCTATCCTGAATCACAATGTAATTTTCGTGGAAACAGACCAACTATGGAATCACAATGTGCTTCTCGTGGAAACAGACCAACTACAGATATGATATTTTCATTACGTCAATTACAGGAGAAATGCCATGAATACAAGCATTCCCTATATGTTGATGTCATTGATTTTGTAAAGTCATTATATTTAGTAAGTCTCGGTGGGAGGGGGGGGGGGGGTTATTCAAGGCGCCCAAGAAGATCGGTTGCCCCCAACCCTCCTAAGTGTAGTTGAGTCATTTCATGCAGACATGAGAGCTACTATCACTTTTGATGGTGTTCCTTGAGAGAAGTCTGTGACCACGAGTGGCATAAAACAAAATTGTCTTATTTCTCCCACGCTTTCTGGAATACTTATCTCTCCTCTTGAGATATACTTTTTGTTTTCAGGAGGGTGTTCACCCCTTCTCGTAAAGATGTTGTCCTCCAAAATACTCGAAGATTGTAAGCCAAAACCAGGATAAAGAAGGTCCTTATAGGAGAGTTTCACGTTACAGATGGTGCTAAAACTACAACAGAGGACAAACTACCACTTACTAGCTGCCTTTTCTGATGAATGCCATGAATTTCGACCAACAACCAGCAAAATGACGCAAATTATGACACAAGGGAAGGGGGGCATTGATTTTTCAGGCGGGGGGGGGGGATTCGGATAAGTTGTAATTAGTTTTCATTTAGGAAATAATTACATTTTTTAAAATAAAAAAATACAACAATATGTAAATGTTACATAGGGGGACCGGCCCATCAGAGGTTTTAGAAAGATTTAGGTGGGGGCACGGTACAAAAGATAAGGTTGGTAAACACTATTCTAGAAAATACAAATTTAGAAGTGTTATTTATTGTTCTGAATAGCATACACGAAATTACACATTTTACAAGATTATCAAAAATAGAATATATTTCAAACTAGATTGTTATATAGTTCGTATTATGAAAACTATAGAGTATTTATATGTGTCAATACTTATGAAAATGTACACAATAGACATTTCTTGGACAGATTACAGTGTACAAAGTAAAAACAATAAGGAAGTAGTTTATGCAGATTTAATGAAAGAAATGAAGTTAAAAATAATCAATATACATACTATTCAAGAACTGCACAGAATGGCTTTGAACAGATATAATTGGAGAGATTTGAACTCTGCACTATGCGCTAACTTCAGCGTTAAAGGAAAATGAATGAATGAAATGAAGTTAAAACGTTTGATAATATTAGTTATATAAAAGAGAAGAGAAATATATGTGTCCGGCAGCAAATAAACAATGTAAATAAACAATAATGAAACAGCGTGAACTTGTTTATTTTTGAATATGTAACGAGACATGAATAACCTTCTATTACTATTTTACAAGAAACAGTCGATCGAGGGTGAAGGAGAAAAGGCGGCCACAGAAAATTATATCTTGACAACATCAAGGAATGGTCTGTGTATGATTTTTCTACAGTCTTCGGAATGGCTGAGGACAGAAATGTTTGTAGGGTTGTTTTGTGCTTATGTCGTCAGCGAGGTACCACTACGACTGAGGCCGGTTATGGACAATGTTAGTATACCTCTTCCACGTTTGTGCTCGTTTCTCAAACTCCTGAAAATTACATGATGTAGTCCACATAACGCAATTCTTTGTGTCATGATTTGCAGCTGCGCTGCGATGTCTGCGTCTTTCGGTATGAAACGTCGGACTCCAACATAATTTCTGTATCACATTGATCTTAAGGATGGACCAGCCATCTCTACACCATAACCTCCTTAGTCACCTCTTATAACATGCATGGAAAGTAAACAGTATTGTTATTACTTGCTCCCCATTTGGACCTGGCAACATGCATGTGATATAATTATAAATTCAACTGATGGTCAAACTTTCTTAGAACAATTCCCTAGGACTCACTTTGCCCTCGCTTCAGGTTCCATGTTGACACATAGATTATACGTGCTTGTTCTCCTCTATTCTAGTGACTCTCTGTGTGGGATATGCCCCCCGCTCCGTGGGGAGGGAGGTGAGCATGAAGATCTAAAGGGGCGACTCAGAGAACAATTTTGAATTTGGGAACCTAGACCAACCCAGAGGGATAACTACAAAGATAAAATTAAGATAACTATTTTAACAATAAACCAAAGGTTTATACGAAAAAGTTTACAATCCCTCGGTGATTTAAAAGTCGAAGGCATCTAAAAATATTGTCGGCTGCCAGGGAAGAGTTAGGGAGGGGGGAAGGGGGAGGGGTACGTGGAAGAAGATGTGTCTTAAAATACGGCTTTATTTCATAAAAGGTTGATAACCACTGATCTATATATCCAGTACACAGTGCTCTTTAGACTGTATGCCCTTATCCTTATTGCCTTCTATACTATGTTATCTCTGTGCTTAATCGACCAGTGGTACTCAACCTTTTTTTCCAGTGGTTCCCTTTTGGAGCAATCGTTTCATGAGGCCCTCCTAGTAAATAAAAATAATATTGTTTATTTTCTTTACATATCACCTTCGTCTTTTTTGGTTTATGAATAGAGATTTACATTGTTTTAATTGTAGTTAAAAAATAGGCCTTTCTGTAGCCCCCACCTCCCCGATACGATTGTGGTCCTCAATATCAAATGTTTCCTTTATGTCTCTGTCGCCCTTAGACGGGCTATACTGTTGAGATTGAGGATTCCTGTTCTATACGATATCTCCATATTTCTCTTTATACTGTGTCTATCTGTGGTCCTCTGTACTGTGTCTATCTTTTGGTCTCTATACCGTGTCTATCTGTGGTCCTCTGTACAGTGTCTATCTTTTGCTTTCTATACTGTGTCTATCTGTGGTCCTCTGTACAGTGTCTATCTTTTGCTCTCTATACCGTGTCTATCTGTTGTCCTCTGTACAGTGTCTATCTTTTGCTCTCTATACTGTGTCTATCTGTGGTCCTCTGTACAGTGTCTATCTTTTGCTCTCTATACCGTGTCTATCTGTTGTCCTCTGTACAGTGTCTACCTTTTGCTCTCTATACTGTGTCTATCTGTGGTCCTCTGTACAGTGTCTATCTTTTGCTCTCTATACCGTGTCTATATGTTGTCCTCTGTACAGTGTCTATCTTTTGCTCTCTATACTGTGTCTATCTTTTGCTCTCTATACTGTGTCCATCTGTGGTCCTCTGTACAGTGTCTATCTTTTGCTCTCTATACTGTGTCTATCTTTTGCTCTCTATACTGTGTCTATCTGTGGTCCTCTGTACAGTGTCTATCTTTTGCTCTCTATACCGTGTCTATCTGTTGTCCTCTGTACAGTGTCTATCTTTTGCTCTCTATACTGTGTCTATCTTTTTAACTCTGTACTGTTTCTGTTGTACTGTATTTATCCATCCATATATATATTTAAATATCTTTTTATCTGCCTGTCTGTCTATCCATCCATCCATCCATCCATCCATCCATCTATCCATCCATCCATCCATCTATCTAAATCAACATAATAAATTGTTCATTATGTAACTACACCAGTTCAACGTATCGTGTGAACACATTACCCAGTGGACAGCCTGAGACGTGTTCAGGCTCCACGCATGACTGACGATGTGTTAGGTAGTCATAAAGTAAGTGATGTCATGCTGTGATTATCTCCAAAAGCATGACGCTCTTGTCAAACAACCATCTCTGATATTCGGCAAATTTATGAGCATGAGACACGAGAGTTTATTGGCACAATCAGTATTACGTGAACTCCAGCAACGTGATTTGGATCACATCGACCATTGCGAGGCACGTTGAAAACCATGGGCTTTCCCTGCTTCGAATCCCATTTCCAGTCTTCTTGATTCGTTTTGTCACTGGTTTGAAATGCGGTCCGACAAAAGTGTGAGGTTGACGCCTTGCACAGCTCTTCCTTACATAAATCAAAATCCTCAGTGCAAGTTATCTTCACATCCATAAAAATTCACTCAAAGGGAAAAATTATTTCTAATGATCCTTAGGAGCCTACCCTATTAAACATCAGGTTATGTGATATGTCTGATCATGCTTTCAGAGATCTGGAATTGGGAGTAGACATTATATATCGCACTGATGGAAATTTGTTCAACCTTTGGCGGCTTCCAGCAAACAAGAATGTCAAAGAACACACAATCAGGGATCTCGCATTTGCTGATGACTGTGTCCTATATGCCCACTCTGAGGCTGAGCTACAAATTATTGTATACAGATTCCCCAAAGCCTGCACCAAGTTTAGACTTACTATTAACACGGAGAAAACAGATGTTATGCTACAAACAGCACCTGGCAAAAGCTATCTTGAGCCCTGCATAAAGACAAATGTTGTTGTTCGTCCATCACAAGTGATGATGACCATTTGTTACATCCACATTTGAAAATTCAATTTTAGTTATGTCCTTGATTATGAGTTCGTAGATGGCTAATGAGCCCTATTCGAGCTGTAAATGTCCTTGGACAGTTCGGACATGGAATGACGACTGTAGACGGATCCTGGTCTATTCGTGAATTTCTAGCTACTCTCCACTGTTGAGCTGCTGCATTTCTCCTCTTTTCACAAGATGATGCGCTATTTTTTATTTTAGAACGCCATGAACATCTATTTTGTGCAAGTTCTTCCCATGTATAAAAGCAAATGGTGTTGCACTGAAAGTTGTGAATAGATTCATATTCATAGTTAGTACTTTATCAAAAAATGTCAACGTTGATAATGAAGTGTATGCAATGATCGCTAAGATAAGGATCACATTCGGCAGATTGTACGCAAATGTGTGGCATAGAAATGGCATTAACCTACAGACTAAGCTGAAAGTTTACAGAGCAGTGGTACTTCTAGTATTGTTATACGTAGGTGAAACATGGACTGTGTATAGATGTTATGTGAGGAAACTCAATCACTTTTACACAACTTGTCTCAGAATCGTTATGAAAATCAGATGCTAAGACAAGATTCTGGATACCACTTGCTTTGACAAATCTGGTATCCCTATCATTGACACTTTTCTGATACAGACACAGATTCGCTGGACATGTCCTCTAGTATGTATACTAAATCATCGCCAGCCAAAGATACTTCCCTATGGTAAGTCTCAGAAGAGAATACAATCATAAGGTGACCAAAATAAACACTACAAGGGCGCATTAAAGGCCTCACTAAAAGCGTCTGAAATAGACCAAGATACATGAGAAGAACTTGAAAAAAAGCTACATCCTGCTCTATAGTTGAAAAAGGTGCAGCATCTTGTAGAAAGGAGTAGTGCAGTAGCTCAACGTCGAAGAGTACTAAAAAGTCATGGGTAGAGAGAAAAACCCAGCTCAACAGCGAAGAGTAACTAGAAAGTCACGGGTAGAGAGAAAAAACCCAGCTCAACAGCGAAGAGTTACTAGAAAGTCACGGGTAGAGAGAAAAACCCAACTCAGCGTCGAAGAGTTACTAGAAAGTCACGGGTAGAGAGAAAAACCCAGCTCAGCGTCGAAGAGTAACTAGAAAGTCACGGGTAGAGAGAAAAAACCCAGCTCAACAGCGTAGAGTTACTAGAAAGTCACGGGTAGAGAGAAAAACCCAGCTCAGAGTCGAAGAGTTACTAGAAAGTCACGGGTAGAGAGAAAAACCATCTCAGCGTCGAAGAGTTACTAGAAAGTCACGGGAAGAGAGAAAAACCCAGCTCAGCGTCGAAGAGTTACTAGAAAGTCACGGGTAGAGAGAAAAACCCAGCTCAGCGTCGAAGAGTTACTAGAAAGTCACGGGTAGAGAGAAAAACCCAACTCAGCGTCGAAGAGTTACTAGAAAGTCACGGGTAGAGAGAAAAACCCAACTCAGCGTCGAAGAGTTACTAGAAAGTCACGGGTAGAGAGAAAAACCCAGCTCAGCGTCGAAGAGTTACTAGAAAGTCACGGGTAGAGAGAAAAACCCAACTCAGCGTCGAAGAGTTACTAGAAAGTCACGGGTAGAGAGAAAAACCCAACTCAGCGTCGAAGAGTAACTAGAAAGTCACGGGTAGAGAGAAAAACCCAACTCAGCGTCGAAGAGTTACTAGAAAGTCACGGGTAGAGAGAAAAACCCAGCTCAGCGTCGAAGAGTAACTAGAAAGTCACGGGTAGAGAGAAAAACCAGCTCAACAGCGAAGAGTTACTAGAAAGTCACGGGTAGAGAGAAAAACCCAGCTCAGCGTCGAAGAGTTACTAGAAAGTCACGGGTAGAGAGAAAAACCCAACTCAGCGTCGAAGAGTTACTAGAAAGTCACGGGTAGAGAGAAAAACCCAACTCAGCGTCGAAGAGTAACTAGAAAGTCACGGGTAGAGAGAAAAACCCAACTCAGCGTCGAAGAGTTACTAGAAAGTCACGGGTAGAGAGATAAACCCAGCTCAGCGTCGAAGAGTAACTAGAAAGTCACGGGTAGAGAGAAAAACCAGCTCAACAGCGAAGAGTTACTAGAAAGTCACGGGTAGAGAGAAAAACCCAGCTCAGAGTCGAAGAGTTACTAGAAAGTCACGGGTAGAGAGAAAAACCATCTCAGCGTCGAAGAGTTACTAGAAAGTCACGGGTAGAGAGAAAATCCAGCTCAACAGCGAAGAGTTACTAGAAAGTCACGGGTAGAGAGAAAAACCCAGCTCAGAGTCGAAGAGTTACTAGAAAGTCACGGGTAGAGAGAAAAACCCAGCTCAGCGTCGAAGAGTTACTAGAAAGTCACGGGTAGAGAGAAAAACCCAGCTCAACAGCGAAGAGTTATTAGAAAGTCACGGGTAGAGAGAAAATCCAGCTCAACAGCGAAGAGTTACTAGAAAGTCACGGGTAGAGAGAAAAACCCAGCTCAGAGTCGAAGAGTTACTAGAAAGTCACGGGTAGAGAGAAAAACCATCTCAGCGTCGAAGAGTTACTAGAAAGTCACGGGTAGAGAGAAAAACCCAGCTCAGCGTCGAAGAGTTACTAGAAAGTCACGGGTAGAGAGAAAAACCCAGCTCAACAGCGAAGAGTTATTAGAAAGTCACGGGTAGAGAGAAAATCCAGCTCAACAGCGAAGAGTTACTAGAAAGTCACGGGTAGAGAGAAAAACCCAGCTCAGAGTCGAAGAGTTACTAGAAAGTCACGGGTAGAGAGAAAAACCATCTCAGCGTCGAAGAGTTACTAGAAAGTCACGGGTAGAGAGAAAATCCAGCTCAACAGCGAAGAGTTACTAGAAAGTCACGGGTAGAGAGAAAATCCAGCTCAACAGCGAAGAGTTACTAGAAAGTCACGGGTAGAGAGAAAAACCCAGCTCAGAGTCGAAGAGTTACTAGAGAGTCACGGGTAGAGAGAAAAACCATCTCAGCGTCGAAGAGTTACTAGAAAGTCACGGGTAGAGAGAAAAACCCAGCTCAGCGTCGAAGAGTTACTAGAAAGTCACGGGTAGAGAGAAAAACCCAGCTCAGCGTCGAAGAGTTACTAGAAAGTCACGGGTAGAGAGAAAAACCATCAACCATTCCCAAACTGTCCACGGACATTTTAAGAACTCATAACATAGGACATACTCCTAACGTAATTTTCAAAAGTGAATGTAACAAATGATTATCATTACTTTGATGGACAAACAACAACATCTATCTGTTGTTCTCTATACTGTATCTATCTGTTGTTCTCTATACTGTATCTATCGGTTGTTCTCTATACTGTATCTATCGGTTGTTCTCTATACTGTATCTATCTGTTGTTCTCTATGCTGTATCTATCGGTTGTTCTCTATACTGTATCTATCGGTTGTTCTCTATACTGTATTTATTTGTTGCCCAGAGATACAACCATATTTAATGCTACCAGACATATACCATAATATATACTATCAGATATTAGATATAGTTGCGATGAACGAATTTGTAAACTAAGGTCTCAGTTTGGACAGCACGATGATGTAACCTATCATCTAAAAACCAACTTCTGAAAATAACATATCATTACATGAAGCACCATCGAAATAAATAAATTAAAATATATATCTAGGTATCCTGATAACACGAATGTAGAAATGTAACCAAGATAAGAAATATAATTTAACTAGAAGTAATAACATCTCTCTTTTATAGATCGGTACAAAATACAGTAGTTTGCAACAGTACTCAAAACCACAAGATATAATTATTGACACATATGGCTCTGTTATAAGAAAACAAACAAATGCGGATGGAGCTTCATTGTCTACCGAATTGGCAATACAATGGTTGAAAAATCTGCTGCCTATTCCACCACAACATTGAGCATGGAAATTGAAATACAAGCAGTAAGAACGGCTCTCACTTGGCTAATGACATGACCACCAACACACACAGTGATTCTCTGAGTATGATGGGAATGATAGAAAAATGCATTATAAGAAAGACGTTGTACACTCTTCTCAATGATCAATCACATGGATCTACGGTTCAGGCCATGAGGGAGTCAGAGGCAACAAAAGAGCAGATACGCTGGCGGGTGCAGCTATAGTGGATGCCAATTTGTTTAGAAAAAAAACACGATCTGAGATAATTTGGACTGTTATTACACTACACAACAATGAAGAGAAAGGTGAAAGAAACAATATACATCAGAATATGATAGAAATCATAGTGATAAGGGTAGAGAGGTGGAAGTGCGTCATAACTGGAAAGATTAGAAGCATAAACAATCAACTGCTGGGACGTTCTGTTGATGACGGAATGGAAAATTGTTTATTTATTACACGATTGATACCAGTTTCGAAAGTCTGTTATGACTGCTACGTCATGTTCAGGATATGATACCTGATGGTGATGCACTGACTAATTTTTCATGTTATCACGATATAATTTTCTTTTCTTTGTCCAACCCTTCCCCTTCCACTCTCAACTGCTCTCCGCAGTATAATTTTAAAAAAAACCAACGAACTCTCTAGGTATATGTTCAAAACAAGCACACTTACAGATTTTCACCACTGTAAAATGTGGTTCTTGTCCTCGGCATACAAGTTCAGTTATTTCGATTCGGACAAAATACACGGATTAAATACATTTGTTTTATGTGCATTAAATAAATTATTTAGCACAGGACTGCACCACTTGTCTTCAAACGTTTGCAACCTTCTTTGTGTATCTGTAATATGTGGCCAGATTTCACATCCATACAAAAGAATAGATTTCTAGCGATTTGTATAGATCGATCTTGACTAAAATATTGATTTTACTTTTTTCCCACTACGCGTAACTTGCCATGGTAACCATATTAGAAATATAATAATAAAAACTGCTAAACAGAAATTTTACGTGGAATAATGTATTTGCATGTTCCTACTCTGATAAACACCGTGTAGTCGAAACGTCGATTATGTGCATTTTTCCACATGAAACGGCTATTCACCCATTTATATAGTTATTTCTAATATTCACTTACCTCATGGCGCAGTTTCACTGCTGCCCCCGTTCAATGAATTCATGGCAGCAACATCCATTTGATTTAGTGCGGTTTTCGGTATAAATTCTGCATCCATACTACGGAACACTCAATAAATTCTACATCCACATTACGTAACACTCAATAAATTCTGCATCCACATTACGTAACACTCAATAAATTCTGCATCCACATTACGTAACACTCAATAAATTCTGCATCCACACTACGTAACACTTAATAAAACGAACTTGATTTCAGCAAAAGCAATTCAAACAAGAACCAAATATCTAAGTCTAATAAGTGTGCCTAGTAGATTAAGTCGCAATGCATTTCTGTGTTTTGTTTTGGCATTAGTATCGGAAGAAATAAATAAATCTACCACCAACAACATTATATACTAAAGTGACCAAACCTCGCATATTTCCATCAGTTTATAAACAAGAAAATGCGTAAAAAATGGAGAAATTATCAAATTGACAAACAAAATAGAAAATGAAGACATATATTTTATAACCTTGTGATATTACACAATGTGCAAATTTGTCACATTTGACCAGGATTTTATCAATCAATATGGCAACCCTGTAAACATGATATGTTTAACATGAATATGACATGATAGATCTATATTTTAGATTTTCACTAACATTAGTTGAACATCCCAGCCGTAGTCTTCACATCTATTGTATACACAATAACAAACAAATAAACAAACACACAAATACACAGACTTGTGCAGGAGAAGGTCATAAAATCGACACATGTGAATTAAATAAAATTGTGCATCAGAAGTAGGAAACTTATTTTTGGCCGGCAGGACAGTTTCGAGTTCGTCATGCAGTGATGGTATCTCACTCGACTGCTGAATTTCTTAGAAAGATTTTTATAAAACTTAAAGATTTTGGATCAAATGTGAAGCTTTTGTTACTGAGTCGCCGTGTGCATCGTTTATGAAAGGGTGTTTAGAATGATATGAGTTAGTTATATCTCATTTTACTAGTTGTGTGTTGCACTCGAAATATCACATGTTTGACGTACCCAATTCTTGAGTGAGATAGCCTGTGATGTGATATTTTGTGAACTCTGGGGCTAGAGCACATATAAATTTTAAATCAGCTTCGCGGGCCAGTTAAAATACTTGCCGTGCCGGATCTGGCTCTGAGCCCGCATTTCCCCACCAGTGGAGTAGAGGGAAATGGACACATTGGGGAAAAGAAACAGCTAAACCTTTATTCAGCTGGAGTAAACGAATAATCAAGAGAACCAGTGAAGGTAAATATACTTTAAAAGAATCACATAAGACAAAAATATATACTTTAGAATCAGAAATGAATTGCAGTAGAAATGTGGGAAATGTATTTTCTAGAGTAGCGGTTCTTAAACTTTTCGTTGTCGAGGACACCTCTGAATTGTTTTTATTGGGGCGTAGACCTCATAAATGTTAAAAATTTGTCCACGAATGACTTACCTGTAGCGCGTGTGTTGTATGATGTCGCAATAGACAAATAAGAAGGTATTAAGGGTGGAGTTGGCTGTCTCGTCTCATGAAGGTCAAAGTGATCCAAAGCCGAAGCCGGATGTGTCAGGACAGTGGTCTAAATGAAATGGTGACACGATGCATTTTCGTTCTCTGGACTATAGCCTGCTGGAAATCTAGTAGAAACAATCTGCTCAAGAGAGATTCGATGGGATTTTGATAATGATGTAAAAAGCTGATCTAAAGGCTTGCTGAAGTCAGATGTGTTAGGTAAAAATGAGCAGATAAAGCAGCTAAGCTGTAAATTAAGACATCTCTGGATAGTCTGCAGAAGTTTGTGAACGAGCACAGACGAAGAAAAATAATGATCTGTGTATGAACGAGCACAGACGTAGAGAAATAATGATCTGTGTATTCACGAGCACAGACGTAGAGAAATAATGATCTGTGTATGAACGAGCACAGACGAAGAGAAATAATGATCTGTGTATTCACGAGCACAGACGTAGAGAAATAATGATCTGTGTATGAACGAGCACAGACGAAGAGAAATAATGATCTGTGTATTCACGAGCACAGACGTAGAGAAATAATGATCTGTGTATGAACGAGCACAGACGTAGAGAAATAATGATCTGTGTATGAACGAGCACAGACGTAGAGAAATAATGATCTGTGTATGAACGAGCACAGACGTAGAGAAATAATGATCTGTGTATTCACGATATTAAACAATGTCTACATTTGAAAATTTAACGATGATAAGCTGCTACTAACCAACGAAACAATATGTTTCACAGTGTTCTCTCGCCTTCATATTTGAAAGCATCGTTAGCACAGGCAACACACAATTATATCTTATTCTCATCATACATTCATCACCAAGGCCAACTCCTTGAAGTGAAGATGGGGGCTAGTCCAGCCAAAGAGGCTGGAAACGAAGATTGCGTAAGCCGTTGCATGTACTGATAGGTACTATTGGTCTTATGCCTGGGAAGGTGGAGAAGTCTGTTAATGATAGTAGAAATAACATGAGTCCATTTCTGACATGGAATGTTATTATTGTTAGTGAATTATTATATTCCATAATCTCATGTCGTTATCTATTTTTTTTCTCATTTTCATCTCTTCCACAGACACCTAGATTTTTAAAAGGACTAACTACATGTGTCACAATAGGGGGTTGTTGACAGAGCCTTGGCAATACAATCATTGATACTAATGTCGAAATACCAGACCGAGACACGCACTAGCAACCAAAGTGTCACGACTAGATAACATGTTTCACAACAACAACAAAATAATATATTTGTCCACGTTTCTTGCATCATATTTACTTTTTCGTGCTTCATATTTCTACATCTTTTCATTTATGTATTTATTGTATATGTAAAGGCTCAGTATATTTCTGCAAGTCTTCGTGGGTACTATGGAAAAAAAAATGCAGACCCCAAGTTGTCCGATGATTACAGTTTAAGAACCGCTGTTCTAGAGAGAAATGAGTACAAAAGGGGGAACTGAGCTTTCAGAGGATACATTCAGGTATTTTACTTTGTCTTGATAAGGAAGGACATTTTTGTGTGAAGAACAGTTCATTTCTTGGGGGATAGACCGGGTGGAAAGTGAGTTCTTTGAGATGAAGTACGGTGGAAAGTGAGATATTTATTCAGATAACCTTAGGTGTATAATACGATTTTCAGGAATACTCAGGAGGACATTGAGTTCTTCAAAAGATAAATGCTCGAAAGTAACAACTTTAAGAGAAAAAGTCGGGTGATAAATATTTATTTTGATAAAAATTGTTGGCCGGAATATGAGTTATCTAGGGCTTGTCGAGAACTGAGATGCGTGTAAAGTGAATTCTTTGGAACAAAGGGGAGGTGGACAATGAGTTTTTGTAAAGAATAAAGTCTGAAACCTGGTGTAAAGTTAGTTTTCTATGGATAAAATATAATATTTGATGCAGTCATATTTTCAAGGATGAAAATATAAAAATCGATGTAAAGTGAGCTGTGAGAGTTAAAATCTAGTGTAACTCGTAAAGTGAGTTTATCTGAGTAAAAATATAATGTAGCGTGTAAAGTGAGTTTTTGTAACTTAGAAACTAAAATTAGGTGCTAAGTGAGTTTTTATGATATAAAATAGAGTGAGTTTCTGAGATTTAAAGTAGGATGTGAAGTGCGTTTCTGAGACTTAAAAGCTCACATTTAAGTCTTATATTTCAAAAACTCACATTTATACAATTTATGAGATACAAATTAGGATGCAATGTGAGTTTCTGAGTTATAGACTATGATTTAATGTGAGTTTCTGAGTTATAGACTATGATTTAATGTGAGTTTCTGAGTTATAGACTATGATTTAATGTGAGTTTCTGAAGGTTAAAATCGGAAGTACAGTGAGTATTTTGGCGCTATATATAAAATGTGTATGCAGTGAATTCAAAATCATAATTTTATATACGAATCGTCAAAGATGAAGATGATGTTTCATCAAGTGAACACAGATGTTATTGGGTGAATTGATATGATGACACATTAATGTGAATATTCACAAAGTGATGTATGTGTGATATCACTGACTACTAAACAACTGTAACAGCATTGTTTTGGCCGGATTTGTTAATAGTCTTGTATAGAGGCTCTCCACTGTCAGTCGTTCCTTCACTAACCGGTGTACCACTAATAGATGCGGTTCGGCTGCTTTCGCCAACGGTGTCTCCCATACGACCTCCAATGACAGGATGGGTTGTATTAAATGTACTCACACCTCCAGTGTGTACAACTTTGTTTTCTATTACTTTATGAGTAGTGTCCGAAGGTGATCGGACTTCGTTGGAGATATAATGTAAATCAGGTCTATGTCCTAACTGAATACCACCCTGAGAGACGCCCGTGTGAGTTCTATGAACAGGGGAAGCAATGTGAAGTGGCACCGGGCTGTAGTTGCACATGACAGTGTCCATAGGTGAAGTACCTCTGGGAAGGGATTGTCCCCTCTTGCTTTTCAGGCTAGGCTGGGGGCTAGGCATATGAACGTGTGAGTTTCCGTGGTGAGATTGTTTAACAGGTGATGAGTGTTGATGTGTGGACGTTCCAGACATTAAGCTCATACATTCAGGCCCAGCTCCAGCACTACCTGCAGGACACGGCGAGCTTCGATTGGAGTCCATTTTTCGAAATCTTGCTTCCTCAAAATCTAGTTCACTTGCTGGGGGTGGTTTACTCATAAGCCTCATTTTTCTCATCCGTTCTCGCTGGTAGCACAACCCAGCAAAGATAAGAATATTAATGAGAAGCAGAGACCCACCAATGGCGATGACGATACTTAGTGGAACACCGGAAGTGGCTTCACTTCGTCCAGCAGAATGTGGAGTTTCAAAAGTATGATGATAGTTGCTGTCTCCTGTATGATGACAATCCTTGTTGGCTTCATCCAGAATATTATTATGTCTGCTGACTTTTTGCAAATCGTTGGAGTTATCTCTGTTGCCATCACCCGTGATGTATGGAGAGCTCTGAGTTGTCCATGTACCGTCTTCGTAAAATGGATTCAAACTCTGACCCCGAGGCACAGGAGGTATAGACGGGAAAATGTTGTACATATCAGGTACCAGTCGTTGATAGTCGTCAAAAGTCGAAATGTTGTTAGAGTTGTCTAGACGATGTGAAAACTGGTCTGAGCCATCATCACGGTTGATCTTGGGAATCAGTTCCAACCAGAGGGCTAGTCGTTGCGCCCGGTAGTGATGACGTACTGTTGGTCGCATGCCTGGGAAGGTGGACAAATCTGTTATGACAATAAAAAGAACAAGAGTCCATTTCTGACATGGAATATTGTTATTGTTAGTGAATTATGCTAGTCTATGTTCTCATGTCATTATGCTAGTCTATGTTCTCATGTCATTATGCTAGTCTATGTTCTCATGTCATTATGCTAGTCTATGTTCTCATGTCATTATGCTAGTCTATGTTCTCATGTCATTATGCTAGTCTATGTTCTCATGTCATTATGCTAGTCTATGTTCTCATGTCATTATTTTAATCTATGTTCTCATGTTATTATTTTAATCTATGTTCTCATGTTATTATTTTAATCTATGTTCTCATGTCATTATTTTAATATATGATCTCATGTCATTATTCTAGTCTATGTTCTCATGTCATTATTCTAATCTATGTTCTCATGTCATTATTCTAGTCTATGTTCTCATGTCATTATTCTAGTCTATGTTCTCATGTCATTATTCTAGTCTATGTTCTCATGTCATTATTCTAGTCTATGTTCTCATGTCATTATTCTAGTCTATGTTCTCATGTCATTATTCAAATCTATGATCTCATGTCATTATTCTAATCTATGATTTCGTTCCATTATCTACTTGTTCTAATTTTCAGTTCTTCCAAAGACACCTAGATATTTAAACGGACAAACTATATGCATCACAATATAAGGTGGTTGACAACAATCATTGTCAGAATACTTTTTCTTCCTAATTTTCTATTACAATAACAAAATATCACTTAAAACATTTCTCTTTAGAGTAACAGAATAACAAGTGATATTTTCTCTCATTATAATAATATAATAACAATTAACTATAAATGTAAATATAAGTAAAATAAATATAATACAATAACATGAATATTTTTCTTCTTTCCTTATTACTATGGATGGGCAAATAAGAAATTCGTCACATAATATAATCAAGTTACTTATATGTATAGTTTAGTCCCGTTCCAAAATTATTATTTTTATTATTTGTTCTGTTTGTCCTTTATATTATCTTATACAGACATTATAGTTGAAACGTCGATTTAGTCTGTTTTGTATGCTGTTACATATGTTTTTTAAAAATACTAGTCAGTGTGTTTGTAGTGTTAAATACATTAATTTGTTATTTTTTTCTAAATAATTATCATCATAATGTGCCATATCCTAGATATAATGTAGAAATTATCACTGCATTTTGAAGCTTCTGCCGATCGTGAGCCAATCTTCCTTATTTTGTGAGTGCCATGATTAGGTGGTCTTTGATATCGTGTGTCCATCTTCTTCGTAGCCTACTTCTGCTCCGTTGCCCTGGAAACATTCCTTCCATTATGGTCTTTTCTAGGCTGTCCTGTCGTTTGATATAGTGAACGTTAATGTGTTACAGGGACAGCAAGGGAAGCAAGGAATATTAATTTTGTGTAATTTGCATGCTTGTCGTAAGACGCAATTAAGGAGGTTGTGGATATAGTTGGCTGCCTCACCCAATATAGGGCTAAACTGATCAAGAAGCAATGCTAAATTAGAATGTGTCAGGCCGAAAGGCGTAGATATCGCAGCTAAAATTGAAACAATGGAACAATGCATTCCGTTCTCTAGACATCATCTTGATAACCTGTAGGAGTCTGAGAACGTGCGCAGAATAAGAAAAAGATGCTTTGGTCAAAACGTTGAAACTGTGTTTAGAAAGAAACTTCTTTAGCCCGTTATCTTTTACTTTCAATTCTCTCAGAATTTCTAGTTTGGTGATCTTTGTCGTCCACAGCATTCCGAGTACTCTTCTGCAACATTTTGTGTAAATACTACAGTTTTGTTTCTCACTTTACTGGTGATTGTCCAAGATACACATCCATTTACTGTAAATGGGAAATTGCAGGTTCACAGTAAAGTTTACTTTGCTATTTATTTTAGACCAGCCATTTGTTTTTCCCCATTTGTATCAATTTTTTCGATGTAACGGACAACCGATGTCTGTCTTCTTCATTGCAATCTCCGTTACAACTTATAAGAAAAACAATGTATTTGAAATCAATCAATCAATAAAACCCATAACCCTTCAGGGTCGTAGGGGTACCACATTGGAAGCTTCAGCACACATAGTCCTCCAGCGAATTCTATCCTCAGCGATGCGGATGAGTGTGGAAATATCTAGTCCTGTCCATTCCTTGATGTTGTCTGTCCATGTCT
This sequence comes from Meghimatium bilineatum, assembly GCA_034231615.1. Lineage (NCBI taxonomy): Eukaryota > Metazoa > Mollusca > Gastropoda > Stylommatophora > Philomycidae > Meghimatium > Meghimatium bilineatum. The sequence continues at coordinate 7,426,668 of CM067301.1, forward strand.
TTATTTGTCCTCCTCTGCTTCTTTCACCCTCGACAGTTCCCTGCAGTATTGTTTTTGACAAGGAATCGTGCCTGCATACATGTCCGAACCATGCTAGTTTTCATCGTTTCACTATTGAAAGCAATGGCTCCTGGACACCTGCACACATCTCTACTTTATTTCTTACGTACACATTGGTCTTATGTTCCCTATAGGAAATTCGTAGAATTCTTCTGTAGCATTTATACTCGAAAGCCTGTAATCTTCTCTCCATGTCCGCAGTGAGTGTCCAACTCTCACAACCATACAACACAACGGAAAGCACCAGCGACGTATACAGTTATTTGAAATAGGTACTTACGTAGGACACAGGTAATGCATTCTAACTGGACGACGGTTAACAGACTATCATTACCGGGTGCAAACGTGAAAAAATACAAATGACAGTGCACAGGACATAGTCATACATATAACAGTACACATAGCTTAATCGACGTTAGGACCAAAAGGCCTTTATCAAGATAAGGAAGATATCAACATATAATAACAACAAGTAGGAGCGAAACAGCTAACATGTCACAGCGAAATGTGGTAATGTCCGGAAGGAGAGGAACAGGAAATACATAAAATCGTAAATATATGTGAAAAGGGAAGACCAAAGAGATCACGCAAATGACGGAACAAAATGATAAAACGAGGTCAACACCAGACAAGAACTAAACAAACTAGTGGTTGGAGTTAAGTCCAAAAGGGCGGAGGGTACCAAACTAAAAAATAAAGCAATTTTCAAGAGATTACACTGGGGTCTACCTTAATCTTAGGTAGCTACTAAGTTACTGGGGTCGCTTAATCTTAAGCCTGTTTCGCGTTTTGGACTTAATAATTCTGACAAATCATTTGTTTAGTTCTGGGTTGGTGAGATCGTCGGTTTACTCATTTTATTCCGTCATGTACGTCATCTCATTCGTCCCGTTTCCACATGCATTTCCTGTTTCTCTCCTGCTGGCCATTTCCACATATGGCTGGGACACGTTAGTTGCGTCACTCCTACTCATTGTTTTTTATGGCAATGTCCATGTTTTGTCGATAAAGTCCTTTTGGTCGAAGCGTCGATTATGTCCTGTGTACTGTTATATATTATTATGTCCTATGCACTGTCATTTGTATCTTTTCATGTTCGCACCCGGCAGTGATAGTCTGTTAGCCATCATCCATTAATATTACATTTCTGTGTTCTACGTAAGTATTATTTTCATACAGTTTTACAGCAGTACTTCCGTTTATTCATTGTTATATTTGAAACAAGCAGCTTGTTATAGTTCTCTGTTATTGATTGTTATATTTGAAACAAGCAGCTTGTTATAGTTCTCTGTTATTGATTGTTATATTTGAAACAAGCAGCTTGTTATAGTTCTCTGTTATTGATTGTTATATTTGAAACAAGCAGCTTGTTATAGTTCTCTGTTATTGATTGTTATATTTGAAACAAGCAGCTTGTTATAGCTCTCTGTTATTGATTGTTATATTTGAAACAAGCAGCTTGTTATAGTTCTCTGTTATTGATTGTTATATTTGAAACAAGCAGCTTGTTATAGTTCTCTGTTATTGATTGTTATATTTGAAACAAGCAGCTTGTTATAGTTCTCTGTTATTGATTGTTATATTTGAAACAAGCAGCTTGTTATAGTTCTCTGTTATTGATTGTTATATTTGAAACAAGCAGCTTGTTATAGTTCTCTGTTATTGATTGTTATATTTGAAACAAGCAGCTTGTTATAGTTCTCTGTTATTGATTGTTATATTTGAAACAAGCAGCGTGTTATAGTTCTCTGTTATTGATTGAGATTGGTGTATTTTTTGGTCACTAAACATTGGAAATTCTTTCCTGCAGTCTAAAAGAGTATTGAATTGTTGCTTTTTGAAAGATTTTTGTTGTTTATTAAAGCAGTGGATCTCCACCATTTTTTCAGTGGTTTCCTTGTGAGACAGATTTACTTCTTTTTTCAACCACATTCCGGTGCATAAACCAATCTAAAAAAGGTTGTTTAATGTCTTCAATATTATTAAGAATTTTTCAAGGTTTATCAACAATTATCATATTAACTATCATTCACATAGTTACCACTCTGTGGTTCTCAATTTCAAATATTTACCTTCCTGTGGCCCCAAATTGCAAATATTATCTTCCAGTAACTCTAAATAGCAAAGATGTACCTCATTTGGCTACCAATTTCAAAAATTTACCTTCCCATGGATCAAAATTTCAAATATTTACCTTCCAGTGACTCCCAGTTTCATATATGTAACGTTCTGTGGTTTCCAATTTCAAATAGTGACCTTTCTGTGACTCCTAGTTTCAAATATTTAACCTTCTGTTGCTCCAACTTTCAAATATTTCCCTTCCTGTGTTTCCAATTTTTAAAATGTCTTGCCCTCCATCGAAAACTCAATGTTCACAATTGACCACATGGTCTAGTGAAGTGTTTCTCAACATCTGCCATATGATCTCATCAAGGCTGCTCGTTTCGTTCGATATCCAGGAGCGTCACGATGAAACGATTTTATACATTCGCCACAAGATTCATACACTGGAGCCACATAATTGTCAAATGGGGGGGGGGCACTGATTCGTCAACGAAATAGTAGGCTACACATTCGTAATAGGAGACCACACACTCGTTAAATAGCAGATTCGTTAAAGAGGAGCCACATCGGACGAGCCACATGGGAGGAGCCACATGGGAGATGTCACATGGGAGGTGCCACATGGGAGGTGCCACATGGGAGGTGCCACATGGGAGGAGCCACATGGGATGTGCCACAGATTTATCAAAAGGACGCTACATGCTCGTCAAATGAAGGTCTCAATTTCAACTTTTTTTCTACCTCACATTCTCCCCCTCCCCTGCGAGACTCTACTGCTTTCAAGGGTGCAAAACTGTCCATGATATGAATTGTTGCGTTATATGACTAGTTTGTAGATTATAAAACAATCTGGCTGAAAAAAAACGCAAAAAGAGATACAAAGGTAGATTAGCCGAGACAAGTAACGCATAAAGAGATACAAAGACAGATTAGCCGAGACAAGTAACGCAAAAAGAGATGCAACGACAGATTAGCCGAGACTAGTAATGCACCAAAAGATACAAAGACAGATTAGCCAAGAAAAGTACCGCAAAAAAAGATACAAATACAGATTAGATTAACAAATAAAACAGTGATATTGTTTAACATGTTGCGCTCACCAATTGGCATGTATTCCTGGGTGTCTTTGACATATTTTGGCCATATTAAGTCCACAAATCTGTTAGCCACATTCTCGCCATGTACAGATGTTTGGTTCATCGGTTTGTTAGGATTTCTGGAGATAATATGGTATAGTGATAGCTAATTAATAGTCGTACTATTTTTACTATATTCGTACTAGTTTGTCCCAATTTAGAGCGAGAAAACAAACGCGGCATTGACAAATAAAAGAACTATACACTGATGTTGTATAAGCTCAGATTTGTGATGTGTATGACTTTGTCCTTGATTTTTGTTGGCTACTGGTACAAAGTATATGCAAAGGGATCAATCAACAGCCAGATCAGCTCATATTAATGACTTGACACCTTAGGACTATCTCTGTGCAAGGACGTGATACTAGTGAACATAAAACATTGTTATGTATGTTGACTAAATGATCTGTATTAAAATATGATAAGAGATACCCGACTGCCTGTCGGTATGAACACCTTTCATTCCATCGTGTAGATATTCTGTTCTATCAATTTTCCTTTCGTTTTTACACCTTAAGTTGTTATATTAAAATTTACTATTAATCTCCTTCCGGCATTTGTGGTTACATTTAGTACAAGATGTGATTATAAGCAGTGATGTCCTTTACTCGTTGACTCGTATGTTGATTTCACAAAGGACTTTTGGTCAAATTAGTGCGCGTATCCTTGTGTATTTCTAAGGCTTGTCACAATATTATCTTCTTCTGCGTTCGTTCTCAAACTCCTGCAGATTAGCAGGATGTGGTCCGGAGAACGGAATGCGCTACTGTCATTGTTAACAGCAACGCTGCGATATCTGCGCCTTTCGACCTGACAGATTCGATGCCAACATGGCTTTCCTCTATATGAGATGAAATAGTTAACTCCTCCCGATAACCACTTTGTCGCGTCTTCCGAGATGCATGGGAGGTAACCAGTATTGCTATTCTTTGATCCTCTCTCGGGCCACCGTAACGCACTGGCGTCACACAACACAAAAAAATTTCTAATTTTGATTATACGAATACAGTTATTCGCTGATTATCTCATATATTTTGTAGTTGATTATACGAATACACATCAAATACGAAGTGAAGATTTGCCTATTTCGTTATAACTGGTATGCATACTCGTATGTCGAGGTCACACTGAGTGCGTGTGAGTGAACGAGCAGACACGCTGGCTAGAATAGCACATGTTATGGACACTGAATATGGACAATATTGAAATCTTGGAAGCAATACTGGATCCCCGTTTGAAGAATGAAAATTAACTGAACAAATCAGTGTTGCAGAGATAGGTAATATAGGATCAAGCGTGGGACAAGCAGAGATGGTCGGGATAGCGGTCGCATTAGGTGCATTAAAGATCAGCTCGCTACGGGAACGATAAGCATACATACTCTCTGCTAAATAAGTCTGAGCACATCTCGGTATTCTTTGAATGCAATGAGGTCATATCTTAAATACTTTAAATCCAGCAAAGACGGATGTGTCAGGCCAATGGAGCAACTAAACGCATTTCCATTTTCTGGACTACATCCACCTTAAATCTAGTAGGACCATTGCCTGCTACATAATCGATCCAGCGGGAGTTTGAGAATGAAGGCTGAAAAACAAATATTTGAAATATATGTAATTTTCCAATATATATTATCTAATTTTGCAGATAGAATCGTGCTTGACAACATGACATTGTGGCATGGGAGAACATCGCTATCGGAAATGATTGACAGCATACGAAATAGGAGACTGTGGAAAGACATCTTCTTCTTCTTCTGCGTTCGTTCTCAAACTCCTGCAGATTAACAGAATGCAGTCCCCGAACTGAATGCGTTGTGTCATAGTTTACAGCATTGCTGCGATATCTGCGCCTTTCGACCAAATACATCCGACTTCAGCATGGCTTTGGGTCACTGCCCCTATATGGGATGGGACAGCCAGCTCCATCCCATAGCCTCCTTAGTCGCCTTTTACGACATGCGTGGAAGGTAAACAGTGTTGCTATTCTTTTCTCCCCTTTCGGGCCCGGCAACACACGGGCGTGTGGAAGGACATGATAAACAACGTAGCACGACATGGGCCATAAGAAAAACAAGGTTACAGAAGGCTTAAGAGGCGCTCTTGCGACAACAAACGTATGATGACTGTGTCTTATGAGTGATGTAATCTGCAATAAGGTTCTTGTTTCTTTACGCTGATTTAACCCACTCGCACATTACATCTCAGAATAGTGACGCCCTTACCCACAGACATTAGAAATACAGCAGTCCCATCAGTTGCTGTGGTCCAGGTTCCAATTAAGCTTGGTTCGTTAATAACTGACGAGAAAAGGGAGACAGTTTGCCCCAGGCAATCACTAGAATGTCTGATGTTATTGCAGTGTTTTTTCTCTTCTTACAGAAATGTTCCATACAGTTTCGTGACCAAATTTTAACGTATATACTACATTTAATTCTCACTTTAATAGTTCTAGTAAATACTACATTTAGTTCTCCATTTAGTAGTTTAGAATGTTATCTGCAACCATGGCAGACATATTGTGAATACCCTACTTTTCTGATCCTTTCTCGCGTTCAGTTCTTAACTATTGAAAGGACATTTCCGCACAAATATTTTTTAACTAGGATTTATGGAGTATTTCTAAATTACACGAGGCAGGTTCTTTTTTTTTAAGTAAAAAAATAATTTGTTCTGAAGTTCAACTGTATTTTAAAAGTTATGAATTCAAGTGTATTTTCAAAGTTATGAACACAAGTGGTTTGTTTTTAAAGTAACTGTCTCAAATGTATTTTCAATGTAACAAATTCATGTGCATTTTGGAAGTAATAAATTCATGTGCATTTTTAAAGTAACATATTCAAGTGTATTTTCAAAGTAACACAATTACTGTGTATTTTCAAAGTAACAAATTCATGTGCATTTTAAAATTTAACAAATTCAAATGTATTTTAAAATTAACGAATCCAAATTTAAATGTATTTTCAAAGTTCTGATTGCGAGCAGCGTCAAAACAAGCCAGACGCGACCGAGAAGTCCGCAAAGTCGCAAATTCCAGATTTAACATCCAGGAGTTTCACAACCGAGTCTTCTTCTTCTTCTTCTTCTGCGTTCGTTCTCAAACTACTGCAGATTAGCAGGATATAATGCGGAGAACGGAATGCGTTGTGTCATGGTTTACAGCATTGCTGCGATAACTGCGCCTTTCGGCCTGACACATTCGACTTCAGCATGGCTTTGGGTCACTGACCCTATATGGGATGGGACATCTCCATCCCATAACCTCCTTAATCGCCTTTTACGACATGCGTGGTATGTAAATAGTGTTGCTATTCTTTGATACCCTTTCGGGCTCCGGCAACACAAGGACGGCACAACCGAGATATAGTTAGTTTATGTAACGGATGAGTGGGGGGAGGGGGGCCTGCGATGCAGCTTCTCCCACAGGGTGCCAAAATTCCTACTACAATGAGTAAAACCGTGACCGTCGGCTTATATAGAAGACCTAACTGCTAAAAGTAAGCAGGCGTTCATTAAGTTCGTTATGTTATTATTGTCACGTTCTCCATTGGTTACTATTTATATACTTGGAGTAGACTTAGCTATTTTTGTAATCCAAGTAAATAAATTTTGATCAGCGGAAACATGGAAATAATTTTTATAAAAGTACGAATGAAGGCCTCATTAATTCTGTAAGAAGGTCTGTATTACTTAGTCGATAGTCACGGTTAAACGTAAGCGCATTAAAAAAACTACTGGACGTCGATGTATATCAGAATCTTCCATTTTTTCTCTTTTCGCTCTATATCCCTTTATGTCTTGCTGCCTGAAGTGTGGATGAGTTCTCTGGATGTGGCTTTTTGGTGTGCTTCATATATGTTTGTTTTCGTTGACTCCTTTTATTTCTATAATACATGGTAGGTTGGTTGATTAGTTGCTGATCCAGCGGTCCATGGGCTCATGCCATTTGACCCATCAATAATACATCGTTTGCAAGGTCTGCCCCTGGCTTTGTATCCATCGTGTCTGTATTGTAATACTTTTTGAGGGGCACTGTACAATGTCCCTACAACCATACAATGGTAGTCTGGAAGCATGCGAAAACCACTTAATCTGTTGTCTTCTGATGTAATACAGAATTGGCATTGTGTTTGTTAGTCTTCTATTTTTTTCATGATTCGTTTCTTATTGTTATTCCGAGGGTTCTATGTGGTCATTTCTGTTGTAACAAGTTGTCTTTTGGATTCTGTTGTTAGTGTCCATATTTGACATTGGTAGCATAGTGATGTACAGCTATGGTGAAGTGGAATACAAACATGATGCAATACTGGTCATGTGACGTATTCCTTCCAGAACGTTGTCTTCCCAATGGACTCCCTGAACTTCTCTCTGTCTTGTGCAATGTGGCTATGATGCAATAGATCTCCTCCAAAAATATCAACAGACCACAATATTTCGCCTTAGAACAGGCCACTGCAGACTGTTGGGTCACCTTTACCGATTGAGGATCTCATACACAGATGAATCTCCATGTGGATCCGGAACCCAGACTCCGGAACACATACTTCAGGACTGCTCAACATACAAAGAGCAGAGACAGCAGACCTGGCCAGAGGATACAGGCATGAGGCAAAAGCTTTGGGGTAGCCGCTCTGACCTGGATAAGACGGTGGACTTCGTATTGACGACGGGCCTTACTATATAGCATGACCACAGTTGCTAAACGCTGAAGAAAATAGTGCTAATGCCCGCAAGGTGTTCATATTAAAATAATCGACATAAATGTGTTTCAATGCATCCTAAGCAAGATTATTTTCCTGTTGTGAGCTAAAACTACAGATACAGCAGACAGACAGCTACCACAGAAAGTTTGGAGTAGAGACTAGTCTTTAGTGTTATCAGATCCTGACAAGAGGAGCAAAGATTAGCAACGCTGTAACCATCTCATGTTGGTCGTAAGAGTGGACTAAACAAGTTTGAGGAAGGAGCTGTGTGTGACATCCCGTAAGGAGCTGCACATAAAATACGTCAACAACTAGGAGCGTGAAGGGATGGTCTTAAAAAGTTTGACAGTTCTACAAAAGGTGGAAGTGGTGGGTGTGAGCGAGTTGTTTGACAAAATTTGACGTCAGAAATAGATTTTAAATACAACAATTAAATTGTTTTAATATGAAACTTTTGTTTTTTACAAATTCGAAACAAATTTTAAAAAAATTATTTCTACTGTTTCTGAACAACAATTATTAGGAGTGCGGGGAAGGGGGAAGTTTTAATACATGCTTAAAGATGGCTCTTCCCTGAATTTTAATATGTCTTTAACGGGGGAGGGGTCAACAGGTGACAAAATATTGATTGACGATTTATGAACAAACCCTAAGCAGAAGTAAACAAAAACAAGACTGAAGTCGGACATGTCAGGCCGAAAGGCTCCCCTTTCTCTCTTTCCCACCTGATCCCTCGTACCATCTCATTTTGCTCTTCCCTTACATCATGATTGCTTGTCTGTAGCATTCATTCTATGTTACCACTTTTGAGGTAAGTATTTTTAATGTACTTTTAATTTACTTGCTACCATATCTTTTCCTTTGTCCATCTCACTTTCTTCAGTCTACTTTCTCCTCCCTACTTACTACTAACTTCTTCCCATTCGTTTTTCTCACCTGTCATGCTTCCACATCTTTTCTCCCCCATTACCTATCTGCTATTGTCCTCCTTAGTATAGCCCTATTTGTCTCCATGTAAGATTTGTTTTATTGTGGTCATTTGTTTGTCCTGATGAAGGCTTTATAGTCGAAAGTCGTCTGTCCCTGTATCTCGTTGTTAAGTTGTTTTATGTTTTATTTTGGTAACACACCTACCTATTTTTGTATATCTTGACATTTTGCCCAGTGTTACCCCAGCCACCTACCTCTCGTTTAGGGTTGTTACCCTACAATGGGATATTTATCCAAATGCTTAAGCCAGGATTTAAAAATGATAAACGTATTCCGCTTGCCGGACAACAAACCAGCAGGAGTTTGAGAATGATCTCAGAGAAGTAAGAACCATAAATTGCTTGACTATCCACCATCATCATCATCAAGTGCCGTCTTCACAGCGAACTCTATCATTCTCTGTCTCTTGCCTTGAATGTACACTCTGATAGACTAATGAAAGATATACGTACATTAAACTAACTAAGGCGACGACAACTTACCCAGTTTTAGCAAAGTTGGTCCAGTATGTCATGACGGCCTCACTCAGCATCCTCTCCGTATTCGTGTAGGATGAGGGAAATGGAGATAAGCCATCTACAAGAGGAGACCCAAACACATAAGGAAGCTCGTCTCCATGGATTCCTGGAGAAGTAGAACATTTCTGGGAAATAGTTACAGGCAGGTGTCAACAATATTTTCTACTTCTAGGTCATTAATAACGTCAGCACTTTTTGGCCATTTTTGACCCACTCCTGTCAAAATTTGATCACAAACCCAGAGACCTACCACGGCGTATTTATGTTAACATTTTTTAGCACCCACTCCTAAAAGAAGAATTTTAGTGGAAACATTGTGGAAAACAGACATAATTTTAGTGGAAACAGTGAGGGAAAACGACATAATTTTGGTGTAAAAGGTGGGGAAAAACGATATAATTTTAGTGTAAAAGGTGGGGGAAAACGACATAATTTTAGTGTAAAAGGTGGTAAAAACGACATAATTTTTAGTGTAAAGGTGGTAAAAACGACATAATTTTTAGTGTAAAGTTGGTAAAAACGACATAATTTTTAGTGTAAAGGTGGTAAAAACGACATAATTTTTAGTGTAAAGGTGGTAAAAACGACATAATTATTAGTGTAAAAGGTGGTAAAAACGACATAATTTTTAGTGTAAAGGTGGTAAAAACGACATAATATTATACATATTTTATTTGCTTCTTATTCACACATTTTATTTAATTGATGTATAAAAATGTTTTGTTGATGGCATCTTTTGTCAGACTCTCCTCCCGTATCAACAACTGTCAAACATATTCAGACTACCATCCCTGTGTAATTGTTGACGTGTTGATGGACATCTTCTGGAGCAAGACACTGTTATTCACTGATTAGTTTTCTATTAGTTACTCACTCATTAGTATATCTCAGTTACTCGCTCATTATTTTTCTCTCCGTTAATCACTTACTAGTTTTTTTCCCAGTGACTCATTAATTTTCTCTCAGTTACTCACTCATTAATTTTCTCTCAGTTACTCATTAGTTTTATCTCAATTGTGAGAGTATCCTTATCCTCGTGTGGCGGTGATAGAACTCAGTACCTTGGCCCTTCTACCACTCCGCCAGAGTGCCGGCCTCTCTCAGACACTCACACACTAATTTTCTCTCAATTACCAACTCATTAGTTTTCTTTCAGTTATTCATTATTTTTCGCCTAGTTACTCACTAATTAGTTTCTCTCAATTACGAACTAGTTAGTTTTCTCTCAATTACGCACTAGTTAGTTTTCTCTCAATTACTCAGTAGTTAGTTTTCTCTCAATCACTCACTCACTACTTTTTTTCAGTTGCAAAATTCCTAACTCAACGACGCACACTCTCACTCAGTCACTACCACTCATTCACTCTCACATTTATACACTCGCTCTCTCACTAATTTCAATCAGCCTCTAGCACGCACTAACGAACTATCTCACTCAATGAAATTATCATTCATCCACTCAATGTTTCGCTAGCTTACACATTCTGACTCACTCACTCACTCACTCACTCACTCACTCACTCACTCACTCACTCACTCACTCACTCACTCACTCACTCACTCACTCACTCACTCACTCACTCAGTGACAGAATCCTCACTAATTTACTGTCTCACTTTCGTTTATTCATTATTTCGTTCTTTCACTCAATCAACCACTCTCTTAATTTATCACAACCACTCTGTCATACTTGTTCACTCCCCCACTCGATATCTAATTCTTGAATTCACTGACTCTCTCACACCCTCAGTCAGTTTCGCCCTCTCTCACTCTTTCTCATTCAGTTGCTGTCACTTAGTTCCTTCCCCTCCAAACACCTAACCATACCCTAACTCATGGACTCAAAGAACGGAATTCTCAATGAAGGAATAAGATATAAATAAGATTTTTGACGTCAGCGTTAGGGTTAATTGTAAACAAGGACATTTATAGGAAATTCCCTTACCGACTGACCATAAATTACGTCAATAACTGGAGGGGGGGGGGTGGAAAGGTAGTTAATAAAAATTTGATACCTGTTGACATGTAGGTGGAAGGGGGTAACCAAAAGTTGATGTCAAGAATTTAAAAAAAACACGAATGATTTAATAAAAAAAATTGTTGTTCGAAATCCTAGAGTAAATCATGTTATTTTATTCGTGCGTGGGTGCCTGCCTGCGTGTGTGTGTGTGTTTGTATATATGTGTGTGTGTGCGTCTGTGTGTGTATGTGACTACAGCAGTGGCTGTCGAATATGTAACACCTGTATACAGTACAAGTATATGCCACCACATGCTTAATTATTTCCCATGTTTATCTACCTTTTCCTTTGTTTAATGGCATATTCATCATTTAATAATTGCCATATTTATTTAAAGTTGGGGTTATAGTTATGTAAAACATAACTCTCCTAACCCTAACCCAAGCCCTAAAATAAATTAATAGTTAAATTATTAAATGATGAACATGAAATTTACAAACATAGACAAGGGAAGTAACTCGACTATGAGGTGTCGTCTACTTGCACTGTACCGTAACACCTATTGGCTAATGGGAAAATAGCCTTCTAAAATGACTTATTTGGCTAATCCTGTGATTTTTATTGGCTTTCAGCACGAGTATAATCATTTTGATATAAAATCAATTGTGCAGTATCTACAAGAACACTTAGTGAGAAGGAAGAAAAATGAGACAGGCTACAGGAGAAGCAGAATATATATTTTCCTTTATGTCATATATATATATATATATATAAAGGTATAGACTGAAATATATGTACGCATAAAAACACTGGTATAGACTGACATGTATGTACGTATAAAAGAACTGGTATCCACAAAATTGTCATTGTAAAACTGCCAGTGTTTCTGTAACGGGTGTTATAGTTCTAAGCAAAATGAAATTACATTGGCCACGTACTTAGAATGAAGGAAGACAGAATTCCACGACAACCCTTCATGTGGACACCTACGACTCCTGGCGGGTTAGGGGTCTTACTATATTTATTAGTAATATTATTATGTACGTATAAAAACTCTGGTTTAGACAGACTTATGTGTCCACATAATAACATTGGTATAGACAATCTTGTGTCTGTATAAAAAAGGGGTATAGACAGACTTATTTGTACGTATAAAACACTGAAATAGACCGACTTATGAACGTACAGACACAGACAAACAAGACTGAAACAGACGGAAACAAATGAGAAACCACTATAGACAGACAACGCACTAAAATGAAGATCAACAGAATAAATTAATGCAATTACCTTGAACTTCTTCTGAATCCTCGCTTTCTGACAAGGTTGAATAACCAAATGAATAGAAGTATGTATCAGCTGTTTCTTCATGATAGTTAGCCATTTCAATCAAAGGAGCTACATATTGACCGTCGCTAAGAAGCTCCAGGATGTTGTCACGATTGGAGATGTAATCTGAAGAATGCGCCCAGTCTGTGTAGTGGTGATCTAATATCTCATATATTTTCTGTTTGTGATATCGAAAGACATTCTGCACGTAACTTCGAATGATCTGAGTTTTTCGAAAATCAGAGATGCCTTTTTTTATATCATCCTGTTTCAGATAAGAATATGCTTCGTTTTTCGTGATTCCAAACATGACAGGAACTGTAGCAAATTTTGAGTTTCGATCTTTTAATAGCTTTTTCACCTCGTGCGGTAAAACAGACCAAGCTATGGAAGGTCCAAAACAGGAAAAATACTTCGGTGCTTCAGGCGCAGCATTGACAAGTTCTGTGACGTTACGTTCTCTCAGGCATTGTATTAGCCCCTGGATGTTTGTTAAGTAACGAGAGCAGTTAACATTGGCTGCAATTTGTTCTATACATCGTTGGGGATCGTAGGAGACAGCCCATGAGCTTAGAGCTGAACCGCTTTGAATAATAGCTCTTTGGAAAAAGTTACCACGTCTATCTGTGGACATAAATATATAACACTTGTTATGTGTGTATAAGTTATGTGTGTCTTATGTGTGTATAAGTAATGTGTGTCTTATGTGTGTATACATTATATGTTATGTGTGTATACGTTATGTGTGTCGTATGTATGTATATGTTATGTGTGTATAAGCTGTGTGTGTATAACTTATATGTGTATATGTTATATGTGAATAAGTTATGTGTGTATACGTTATTTGTGTATAAGCTATGTGTGTATTATGTGTATATAAGTTATGTGTGTATAAGTTATGTGTGTATATAAGTTATGTGTGTATTATGTGTGTATAAGTTATGTGTGTATTATGTGTGTATAAGTTATGTGTGTATTATGTGTGTATAAGTTATGTGTGTATTATGTGTATATAAGTTATGTGTGTATTATGTGTGTATAAGTTATGTGTGTATTATGTGTGTATAAGTTATGTGTGTATTATGTGTGTATAAGTTATGTGTGTATTATGTGTATATATGTTATGTGTGTATAAGTTATGTGTGTATTATGTGTATATGTTATGTGTGTATTATGTGTGTATAAGTTATGTGTGTATTATGTGTGTATAAGTTATGTGTGTATTATGTGTGTATAAGTTATGTGTGTATTATGTGTGTATAAGTTATGTGTGTATTATGTGTGTATAAGTTATGTGTGTATTATGTGTGTATAAGTTATGTGTGTATTATGTGTATATAAGTTATGTGTGTATTATGTGTATATAAGTTATGTGTGTATAAGTTATGTGTGTATTATGTGTGTGTATAAGTTATGTGTGTATTATGTGTGTATATGTAATTAAGATTTATATTAAAACATTAACATATTAAGAGACATATTAATGAAACAATTCAAAACATGAAAACTACAGACAGGGAGAATGTTAAATTACAGTCACGCGAATAATTTTCTTTTTAAAACTTGACCCAAAAGGCTTATTTAAATTTCGTTGTTAGGTCTTCTAACGGCGATTGGTCATGTCCTGTGATACGAATCCTTTGAGCTAACACTTCTATACACGTTAGGGTGTCACCTTTGTTAATTAAATGAAGTGGACCTGTGTTATTCCCAGAAAATCTGTGGACTGTCTAGAGCTATCTGCTCACATTTAGTAATATTACTTCATCATCACAACCAATTTTTTGAGTACAAATTATTTTGTCTCGTTTATACTTTATTTGTGATCAAAACATAAGAACATTTACTCAATTTGTATACAGGCCAACGTGTTCTTCCATGTTGGCTTTGATTCCTCCTTTAGTAATACAGCTACTATTACTACTACTACTATTACGACTACTACTACTACTACTACTACTACTACTATTACTACTATTACTTATTCTGTTTTCAACTCTGAAAATTATGGCAACCCTGATACACTGTTGGAATTTAGAAAAAAAACCCAAGGAACCAAAGAATCTATAATTAGTAGCATACTATTATATAAATATAATAATATTATATAATATAAATAAATAAATACGATAAATAAATATATAGCATTCTAATACAAAAATATCTATATTTGTTTCATAGATTAGAGTTAGACATTCAAAGGTACAACATGCACAATTAATTGAATGCCTTCAGGAAGTATCGGATACACCAGACTTATTATAAATGTATACTGGGAACCAAGTGCATCAATAAGGCATTAAAACAGGTACTTACCATATATAGAAATAAAAACAGGGATACCAGAAGGATTTATTATATCATCCAGCTTATTTAACATCTATAGAGAATATTTTTAAGCATACAGAATGAATGCGAGGACTTAAGATCAATGGAAAAATATAGAAGGAACACATGTACATGTTGAAGTCTATGGACATGTTGCAGTCTAGTGGAGTGCATAACCAAAATAGAGCATGTTGGAGGTAGCAGCCAACCTTCGTTACAGAGACGGCACTTTATGATGCTGAACAGTGATTTTATTAAAAAAACAGCCACATAAATGTCTTGTTTTGTCTTGTCCTATCCATGTGTGCCACTAGGCGTCACGAGGAGCCCAAGTCTTCTTTCTTTAGCCAGATGTGATGCGGCTGTCATATTGCAGCCTCGGTGTTCTACAATTCACATAAATGGCAGTCACATAAAGGAAAATGGCTGAAAGAGATATATGATTGACATAATTGTACTGTTCCTCTTTGTGTGCTACTTCTTCTAAAAAAACTGGCAAGATAATTGCGTAGTGTACCACTCATAGCACGTAACTCCGTAGTTTCAAACAATAATTCTCAGGAATCTTCCAAAAAATCCACTTTATAAACAAGTCGTCGAGAACTGGATTCTAACCATCATCCGTCCTGTGCACAAAGCGAATAGCTTACACACAACGCCATGGATATTCCCTGACACATAAATAACTCCTGAAAGGGGAGCAATGAATAGTAGCAGCGTTACTTTTCATGCATGTCATAAGAGCCGACTCAGTAGTCCTTTGTAGTCGAGTTGATTATCCCATCGCATAAAGGATCAAGGCAAAAGAGAAACCAAGCTGAACTAGGAAGAGTTAGAACCAAAACCGCAGTAATTGCAGCCACACTGTAAGCCATGACACAGTGCACTCCAATCTCTGTACTAAGGGCATGCTGTTAATGTAAAGAATCCGATAACAAAAGCAAACGTAAACAAAGAATAAGTGATTAAAATATAAGAGCATCTAACAATATACATTGATATATATTGAATATTTTACATAACTTCATAGCTCACGGTCTATTTACGCAATTATAGAAACCCACCTGAAATGAAAGGCGAGAGCATTAACAGATTAACGATTGCCGCGCCAGTTCCATGTCCAAATAATGTGACTTTCTGAGGGTCTCCATTGAAACTGGCAATGTTTTCACCTAGCCACAGAAGCGCTTGTGAGATGTCTAAAAGAGCGTAATTTCCCATGGCACTGTGGTCTTCGGTTCGGAGAAAACCTGCCAGACATAATTAG
The DNA here is from genome assembly GCA_034231615.1 of Meghimatium bilineatum. Taxonomy (NCBI): domain Eukaryota; kingdom Metazoa; phylum Mollusca; class Gastropoda; order Stylommatophora; family Philomycidae; genus Meghimatium; species Meghimatium bilineatum. The sequence goes on from CM067301.1 coordinate 7,443,022, forward strand.
AGGTAATAGTTGTTATTTACATTTACTGAACTCTACGCATGCACAAAATGGCGGTGCTAGATGAACATATGTGTGCAGTGTGTCTGTGAGAGTGTGCATTCTGAAGAGAATATTCTTAACATAAACTAGAATGATGATGATCAATTATTAAGGAAGTGCGAAATTATTACTTCTGTTACCTGTGCACTTATTGGGGTGTTACATTCATCTTCAGGTTGTTTCTTTGGCATTTTCATCTTGATGAGAAATTCTCATAGAGGGTTCGAAAGTTACTGACGACTGTTTGAGGCGATGCTTTTTATCGTGTTAGTTTTGTAACAATTTTCCACAAGTGGCAACACGTTTTCTAGCAATATAACTTTTTCATGAGTGGCAACATTTTTTCTAGAAATATAACCTTATCATGAGTGGCAATATATTTTCTAGCAATATAGGCCTAACCTTTCTACGAGTGACAGCAAGTTTTCTAGTAATTTAACCTTTCCACGAGTGACTACAAGTTTTCCAGAAATATAACCTTTCCATGAGTGACACCATGTTTTCTAGCAATATAACCTTCTCACGAGTGACACGTTTTTTTTTAACATAACCTTTTCACTAGTGACAACACGTTTTTCGAAGATAACATTCCACTAGGGACAACAAGTTTTCCAACATAACCTTTCCTCTAGTGGCAACAAGTTTTCTAACAACATAATCTTTCCATGAGTGATAACAAGTTTCCCAGCAATAGGGGCCCATAACCTTTACACGAGTGACAAGTTTTCTAACAACATATCCATAAGTGACAGCTTGTTTTCTAACATAACTGTCCATGAGTGGTAACGTGTTTTCTAACATAACTGTCCATGAGTGATAACGTGTTTTCTAACATAACTGTCCATGAGTGATAACGTGTTTTCTAACATAACTGTCCATGAGTGATAACAAAAGCATTGACATGTGCTTTTAATTCCGGCCTGATTAACGAAATAACAGCGGTGAACAAATCACAGATTAAATCAAATGTTTTGACGTTTTTACAATGGATATGTATTGTAGCAAAAGTGGTTGCCTCCAATCCTGATAGAATGTGTCTTCTATTTGTGTGTTTTATCTAACTAGCTATGCACTTGATGTCGCATTGTTTAACAGAATTAAAGATGGAAACTATTTTCTTTTGTAATCTGTTTGTTCCTCTTAGCACCGGTAAACATAATGGCTTTCTTGACTGTCAGAACATCCGTCGGTCAGCTTCGATTATTTAAACTGTTTTTTTAATGTTGTGAAAATGTGTTCTTAATTGTTTATAGAACACAGACCAAGTTTGTGATTTCGAAGTTGTAACGTGTTTAGTTAATATATCTTGATTATAATGTGACTTGTTTAGGTAGTTTCAAAGTTCTTTATTTTAGTGTTGTGACTTGTTTAGGTAGTTTCAAAGTTCTTTATTTTAGTGTTGTGACTTGTTTAGGTAGTTTCAAAGTTCTTTATTTTAGTGTTGTGTCTTGTTTAGGTAGTTTCAAAGTTCTTTATTTTAGTGTTGTGACTTGTTTAGGTAGTTTCAAAGTTCTTTATTTTAGTGTTGTGACTTGTTTAGGTAGTTTCAAAGTTCTTTATTTTAGTGTTGTGACTTGTTTAGGTAGTTTCAAAGTTCTTTATTTTAGTGTTGTGACTTGTTTAGGTAGTTTCAAAGTCTTTATTTTAGTGTTTTGACTTGTTTAGGTAGTTTCAAAGTTCTTTATTTCAGTGTTGTGACTTGTTTAGGTAGTTTCAAAGTTCTTTATTTTAGTGTTGTGACTTGTTTAGGTAGTTTCAAAGTTCTTTATTTTAGTGTTGTGACTTGTTTAGGTAGTTTCAAAGTTCTTTATTTTAGTGTTGTGACTTGTTTAGGTAGTTTCAAAGTTCTTTATTTTAGTGTTGTGACTTGTTTAGGTAGTTTCAAAGTTCTTTATTTTAGTGTTGTGACTTGTTTAGGTAGTTTCAAAGTTCTTTATTTTAGTGTTGTGACTTGTTTAGGTAGTTTCAAAGTTCTTTATTTTAGTGTTGTGACTTGTTTAGGTAGTTTCAAAGTTCTTTATTTTAGTGTTGTGACTTGTTTAGGTAGTTTCAAAGTTCTTTATTTTAGTGTTGTGATTTGTTTAGGAAACTTCATATTACTGATTATAGTGATGTGACGTGTTTAGCATTGTGCTACCAATGCCGAACATGAATAAAGACAGCACAAGACAAACGTAAACTTGTGACAGCTAAAATGACATTCTTACGCAGAATTCTAGGAATATCGCTAAGAGACTGAGTGAGGAATGAGGACATTAGACAAAAAAACCGGCACAACTCCAATCTTGGAATATATTAAGAGGCAACAGATCGAATGTTTTGCACAAACAAGCAGAATACCATCAGTAACATACGACAGCAAGTTATGCTACACAGATACAGTTAAGGCAGAACTAGAGGCCGACGAAAACGACCGTCCATCGAAATAAAAGAGGTAACAAATTCCAAAATATACTCAGCACATACGAGGGCCATCTCCAGAAATATCTTCTACTCCTGACACTGAAATGTAACAAATGGTTTAGCGAATAAATAAATAGGTAGATAGATAGGTAGATTAGGTATGCAGGTAAGTAAGCAAGTAGGCAGGCAGGCATACATACATACATACGGACGGACAGACATACATATAGACGGATAGATAGATAGATAGATGGATAGATAGATAGATATTAGATAGATAGATAAATAGATAGGTCGATAGATAGATGGATAGATAGATACGATAAGATATATAAGACATATATATATATATATATATATATATATATATATATATATATATATATATATATATATATATATATATATATATATATATATATATATATAAATTGGTAGCATACCCTATCCAAGACGTAGCTATCAACCCAGCATTTGTTGGCTGTGGTGATTTTCTAGGCAATATAAATACGTTCAGTAGGTTGCCATTGCTTTCTGAACGGTTCGGATGCACAATTGCCTGTGGTGAGGATCGAACTCAGTACCTTTGCCGTCACAGACGCGCTCTGTACCACTTCGCCACAGAGCATATATATAGATAAGATAAGATAAGATAAGATAAGATAGGATGGATGGATAGATAGATACGATAAGGTAAAATATATAAGATATATAGAAATATATATATATATATATATATATATATATAAGACAAGATAAGACAAGATAGATATATATATAGATAGATAGATAGATATATAGATAGATAGATAGATAGATAGATAGATAGATAGATAGATAGATAGATAGATAGATAGATAGATAGATAGATAGATAGATAGATAGATAGATAGATATTTAGATAGATTGATAGATAGATATACTTGTTTAGCTGACTTCTCATTTCTAATTACTTTCAGAATATTTTTTTCCTGAATAATTATATATGCAAAAATCCATGTGAAAATCGATATTCTACAAATATTAAAATTCCGCTGCAAAATTAAAAGTGAAATGAGTCCTTCATACAATGGAAAACAGTTGGTGGAGTCGGATGTAACGAAGAACCGTGACCAGCCGCAAATATAAGAGAAGATGATTGAAAATCATCCGACTAAAGTGACATATTTTACTTTTTCTGTGATTATCATTGGCTATTGTCACAAAGTATACACGAAATAACCACTGAAAAATCACATTATATGTCCTATATTTAGCGAAGCTCACTGATCGACCCTTATTTTTATGTTGTGGTGATTTTATAGGCAATATACATACTTCAGTATTTTGTCATTGTTAAACGGCAAGAATGCACACCTGCCTGCGGGGAGGTTTGAACCTGTTACTTTGGCTGTCCAAGACGAGATCTCTTTTCCCACCCCACACATCCGGACATTAAATGAACAAGACGATGACATCTTCCATTCTGAGAAAATCTTGCATATCCGAGTTCCTTTATGTCATCTTGGCTTATTCTGATCATTCTAGAGTTAATTAATTTCCTTAATTTTATTATAAGTTTCAGAATATATTTATTTGTCTTCTTAACTTCATCCTCTCGTTGTTTCTAAATCTATAATTTTTTTAAGAGTGGACAACTGTGAAATAAAAACAACACTCCTAAAAGATAGTTAATTGAAAGGACACAGCTTATCGGAAACAAGTATAGAAAGGAGAGGCAAATAAACCACACACGGAAGGAAATAATTTAGGTGTTCAAAACATTAGCAAATTCATGTAGGAAAAATGAGGATCAATTAAAAATTCGCCTTGCAACTCGAGAAAAAGGTTTTTTATTCTTATTTGACTAACCACATCCCCAAAAGAAAGATGTGATTTTGTCGAGACATTTAAACTGTGTACTTAAGTCACTGAGAACTGACCAATCGAGATAACGACTATTACAACAGAAACGAACATCCCGCACAAATATTGAAGTATCCTCAATAACACAAATATATAACATTGGTATTCGTACTACAAGGGCCATAGGTCTTCTTATAAACATAAATAACATATTGGTAGCACATCCTATTCAAGACGGACCAATCAAGACAAGGACTAGTACAACACAAACGAACAAGTACAAGTACAAGTATTGGAGTAACACAAACATGCTCAGTAACACAAACATAGAACATTGGTATTCGTACTATAAGGACCAATGGGTCTTCACGTAAACATAAATAACATATTTGTGACATACCCTATTGAGGACGTAACCATCATCGCAGCATTTTTTAGCTGTAGTAATTTTCTAGGCAATATAAATACGTTCAGTAGTTTACCATTTTTTTCTGAACGGTCGGATGCACAATTGCCTGTGGTGAGGATCGAACTCGGTACCTTGGCTGTCTCAGACGCGCTCTGTACCACTTAGCCAAAAAGCCGGACAAATAACATATAGACAGTACAATATTGCCTCAAATAATAGTTTATAGAATATATTATCAAAATATTAGTAGAACATCTAGAATACCATAGAATATAGTTAAGAACATAAGTAGCGAGTAGATGACATAATAGCTGAGAACACATACATTCTAAGAACCCATAACATTTCTGACAAAAGCACAGGTTCTTTTCAGTTGTGTAACTGAGGCGACATCCGGTTATATATAATGTTCGCCCGCGTGTTGCCTGGGCCCGAAAGGGAAGCAAAGAATAGCAACACTGTTTATCTTCCACGCATATCATAAAAGGCGTCTAAGGAGGTTATGGGATTGAGTTGGCTGTCCCATCCCATAAAGGATCAGCGACCCAAAGCCCTGCTGAAGTCGGATATGTCAGGCCGAAAAGCGCAAATATCGCAGCAATGCTGTAAACCATGATACAACGCATTCCGTTCTCCGGACTACATCCTGCTAATCTGCAGGAGTTTGAGAACGAACGCAGAAGAAGAAGAAGAAGAAGAATATATAATGTTGTCTTAGAAGTATGATTGTGAAAAGAGGGCGGATCAATAGATGGATGTTTAGTCTCCGAAGGAACGCAATCTAGTGCGTTAGTAGGCTATCATTACCACGTTTTGCCAGGAAGTGAGCACAAACATCTGGGCCTCATTTTTCTGTCAAATTTGCTGACACATTGGAAGTTTGGACACATCTAGTATTCTTTGTCGTTTATGAGTCTGCTACAAAAACACGAAAATGAAATGTCCGCTTGACTGCATCACTTCGCCATCCATGGAGATGATTTGACAGAAGACAAATGTAAAAAAATTGAGACTGATGATTTTTTATAGGTGACAGTTTGTCAACATGTCTCCAATTTTCCTTATTCGACTTCTACGACATGTATGGACATATAACGTATTCTTTGCACTTGAAACTAGAAGTGCAGGTCATAATTGCTACAAGGATGGAGATGGACATAAATAGCTACAAGGATGGAGATGGACATAAATAGCTACAAGGATGGAGATGGGCATAAATAGCTACAAGGCTGGAGATCGACATAAATAGCTACAAGGATGGAGATGGACATAAATAGCTACAAGGATGGAGATCGACATAAATAGCTACAATGATGGAGATGGACATAAATAGCTACAAGGATGGAGATGGACATAAATAGCTACAAGGATGGAGATCGACATAAATAGCTACAAGGATGGAGATAAATAGCTACAAGGATGGAGATCGACATAAATAGCTACAAGGATGGAGTTCGACATAAATAGCTACAAGGATGGAGATGGACATAAATAGCTACAAGGATGGAGATCGACATAAATAGCTACAAGGATGGAGATCGACATAAATAGCTACAAGGATGGAGATCGACATAAATTGCTACAAGGATGGATATCGACATAAATTCCTACAAGGATGGAGATCGACATAAATTGCTACAAGGATGGAGATCGACATAAATTCCTACAATGATGGAGATCGACATAAATAGCTACAAGGATCTTAAAAATTTGATATTTGCTCTTCATTCTTACTTGGTTACATCCTTGATGTTATTGTTGCTTTGATAGCCAAGAATTACGAGCGATAAACTCTTAATTCCTGTGTGCAATGGGGCACATTCTCAAGAGTCTTATTTCATTCTGAGGTAAATGAAAGTATTTTATTCAATCAATCAATTAATCAATCAATCAATCAACTGCCATGCCGAATGGCGAAGGCGATCATGTTTCTCTACTACTCTGTCTCTTGTGTTGTCAATAAGATCGGTTGGTGAGCTTCTACCGTGCCACAATACGAGTCTATCTATAACTTTTCTCTTTGTCGTCCCCAGGGCTGGTCTTTGGCCATTGCAACCTATGCGGCCGCAGTGGGCCTCGCACTTCATAGGCCCATAAATTCATATTAGAATTAATTTTATTATCCTATTCCCTACCCAGACTGGGCCCCGCGCAATCCATTTCGAAATTGGGCCCCTCAATTGTTAGGGCCGGCCCTGGTCGTCCCCTATCTCTTCTCCCCTTGATCTTTCCAGTCTTTCCAGCATTTTATTACCTCATTCTATTTCTAATTTCTATCTATCAATTGTGCACAAGTTAGTGACATGTAAGTTAGGGCGTTGGTGAACCCATCTCTCTGTATATAAATTTGAATGTGTGTGTTTATTTAGTTTGCGTTTGTTTCTTGCTAAACGTATCAGTTAAACAGTAACGTAGAAAATATCCCTGTTCATTCGTTGCTTATTTTTATTTACATTATTGTTATTATTTGTAAGTTATTGGACGTGTTGAACATTAAACGCAAACAATCACCTGCAGTTTTCTTTATGTGAAATTTTACCCTTCATATTAGTGTTGCCAAAGGCTGAGAAGTTAGAGAGTTGGTCTCATACTAGTGAGGTCTAGAGTTCGCTCCCTGATAAGCACTCGGTTATTTTTCTGAGGGAGGGTAAATTAAAAAAAAAACCATGTACATGCCGCGGCGACAACAAGAGCATGCGACCTTTATCACACAGCTACAAAATCCCTCCCTTCAACTCCTTAACGGGAAAATTGCAGTATTTGACAGTTTTAACCCTTTGTATTACTAACACGGTTTACATTTACTTGTCAAGATTCAAAACCGATGTTTGAAAAGATGGTGGGGGGGGGGGCGTAAATAGTGTTCAAACATAACCCCCTTAAAAATCACATAAGCTCATGAGTTTTAGTACTATGAGTGTAACCAAACGGTGATGTAAAACTCGATAACGATGTTTTACAAAAAGCTAATTATATTTCTCACGAGAAGGGATGATTTAAAACAATGATGTTTTACAAACATTCTCGTTAAATCTATCATGAGAAAGAATATTATTTACACACCAAATAATGTATTACAGAACATCTGAGTAAAGTTTTCATGAGAAAGAATGAGCTGCACACGAAGAGGGGCAAATCAGACTTGTATTTTTTATGCCTCACTCACCCCACCCCACTACCTTTTACTGAAGACTTATAGTCATGTCAAGGTTCAAATATTGAAAATATGTAGAGGATTGACTTCATTGTTCTAAGACTATCTATAGTCATATCAAAATTTAAACACTGAAAATGAGTAGAAGATTGACTTCATTGTTCTAAGACTATAGTCATATCAAAATTGAAACACTGAAAATGAGTAGAAGATTGACTTGATTGATCTAAAACCACCTATAGTCATGTCAGGAATCAAAGGTTGGGAAATTAGTAGAAGATTGACTTATTGGTCGCGGATAACTCATATGTACTCTGTTTTTCTATACAAATCTGTATTTCGCCTGTCAATAGTGCCACTCACATCAAACTCCGTAGCTCCAAGCGATAATCCCCAGCGGTATTGGAACCCGTACCTCTAGACCACAAAGAGAACGGCCCAACCACTGCTCGAGAGATCCACTTTCGTCTTTCCATTACAGTGTTATTTCCCTAAATCTTAGCCAATTGCCTTTTACACTGTCTTTTCCATTGCCTAAATCTTTATCCAAACAAATTCAAGTGTTTCTTTTCTAATCTAATTTCTTTATATTTTCTTACCGTGCATTTTCTCTATCTTCTCTCTCTTAATCCTTCCTAATTATTTTAATCCCTCAATTATCACGTGTTTGTGTTCCCTTGTTTTAAACTGTCCTCACTTAACTTTAATCTAAAATTGTTCAATCAAATAGTTTCTTCCAAGTAATGGCAATGTAATAGTCTGAATACAGGAAATTATAAAACATAGTGTGTTCTATTTAAATAATTAACCGTTAAGTTCCGTTCTTGTGGTGCTCTTAAAGTTATTTTACAAACTTGAAATAAACGGCAATTGTCGCAATTTCTTTTTCCATGTACTCATAAAACTGTGATGTAAAGCACACAAAGTCGGCGGAGAACTCTCGGCAAAATTGTACAAATTACAATCGAAGAAACACAATTTTCCAATGTTGCTTCACCAGTTAAACTAAGAATAAGCTTGACCAAAATCATTAGAGTCCCAGATTCGCTACTTACAGAGACAGAAATAAAGAGAGAGAGAGACAGGCTGGTACTTTAGGAGCGTCTCTGCAAGACAAATTGTGGGGAACCCAATACTATCTTCTTCTTCCTCAGCGTTCATTCTCAAACTTCCACTTGATTTCTCTTGTAGCAGGACAATGGTCAAACTACAGGGTGGCCCAAAAGTAGGTTTACAGTTATCACGAAAACTATTTATTTGAAAAATTCGACACTAGAACAGCGGGAAATATGTTATACCTGTTAACATAAACATAAACAATTGAATGTATCAGATGCTCAAAATGTCCTCCTTCAACATTGCAAACATTCTTCAAATCTCTCCAGGACACTTTGACACACAGCCCGGCACAAATTCCGGTCTACATCAATTTCTGTGAATGCGAGATGAATGTCATCTTTTAAATCATTGATTGTTTTGGATTTCTTCTCATAATTCTTGTTCATAAAAATAAATTGCAATCAGTAAGTGAAAAGCTGTTTGTTTAAGTTACATTTATACTCTAAGGAATGTTTTATATTGGTATTACTAAGCAAGTAACTTTACATAGTCACAACAAGCAAGATTGAAGGAAACAGAGACAGAGCGCGACAACGTGAGAAAATATAGACAGTTTGACAACCTGGCACGGAAAGAAAACAACAATGACTTTGATACATAATAATCTGGACAGAGAGCTGTGGAGAGCCATGAACGCCTACGCCAGCCAGCATGGCACCTGATGATGATTATTAAGCAAGTAACTTCAACCACATAAAAGGTAGTTTAATAACTGTAAACCTACTTTTGGGCCACCCTGTATATTTCCAGCAGGATGTAGTCCATAAAGGAAAATGCGTTGTGTCGCCGTTTTATTTGCGCTAATGGCCTGACACATCCGGCTTTGGTGGCAATGCTATCTAAAACAACTCACTATTCATGGTCCATATCGGACTTGTTGCATAGTAATTGTGATTCAACAACTTAACAGTTAAAATGTATAAGCCACCAGTTGTCTCTCTTGTTCTGTATGGGTGTGAGAATTGGACACTCACTGTGGATATGGCGAGACGATTACATGCTTTCAAGTACAAATGCTACTGCCGAATTCTACGAATTTACTATAGGGAACATAAGACACATTTGTAAGTAAGAAATACAATAGAGATATATGCAGGTGTACAAGAACCGTTGATTTCAATAGTGAAATGATGAAAACTAGCTTGGTTGTTACATGTATGCAGACATACTTATTTATCAAAAATAATATTGCATGAACCGTCGGAAAAGGGGGGGGGAGAGGTAAAGGAGGGAAATAAAGAAATGGACAGACAACATCAAGGAATGGACAGACAACATCAAGGAATGGACAGACAACATCAAGGAATGGACAGACAACATCAAGGAATGGACAGACAACATCAAGGAATGGACAGACAACATCAAGGAATGGACAGACAACATCAAGGAATGGACAGACAACATCAAGGAATGGACAGACAACATCAAGGAATGGACAGACAACATCAAGGAATGGACAGACAACATCAAGGAATGGACAGACAACATCAAGGAATGGACAGACAACATCAAGGAATGGACAGACAACATCAAGGAATGGACAGACAACATCAAGGAATGGACAGACAACATCAAGGAATGGACAGACAACATCAAGGAATGGACAGACAACATCAAGGAATGGACAGACAACATCAAGGAATGGACAGACAACATCAAGGAATGGACAGACAACATCAAGGAATGGACAGACAACATCAAGGAATGCACAGACAACATCAATGAATGGACAGACAACATCAAGGAATTGACAGACAACATCAAGGAATGGACAGACAACATCAAGGAATGGACAGAACACACGATTTGTCCTCAATCATCCACATCGTTGAAGATCGAAATCACTGGAGGAATCTGTGTGATGAAGCATTTAATGTGTTACACCTTCGACCCTGCTGGGTTTATAGATAAGTAGATAGTAATTGATTGCAGAAGTTTTGTAGTATAATTATAGATACGTCACCGATGTTTGTGCACATCAAATATAGGCAGATCATCATTTAGTGTGCGGCACGTCATGTGTTTATGGAACCAGTATATGTTAGTCATCAATTGTATGTATTCACAGTACAGACGCCTCACCATCTGTTGTATAGTAACAGTATTAACGCGTCATTGATTATTGAGTTGTAGAAGTATACAAGTGTTACAATCTTGATTCTTGATTAGAAACTGGCCTCACAGAATTGGGGCATTTCCATAAGTGCTCCGCCCTCTGTTCCAGCAGCCATCCAACTCGATGGTGTTTCGAGTCTAATGCTGCCGAAACAGACGTTGATATCAGGGCACAACTCTGGCCCTTGCGACAGGTTTCTTTGTTGTTCTGCCACCCACGCCTTGCCCATCCTAGTTCAAGCAGAACGTCGTACTGTCGGAACAACATGGTAACTGTTATCGAAGGTTATGACTACGGGATTGTATAAATGACGTGCCATGAAGCTTCTATAAGAAGATAACCTCAATATAAAGGCATGACATCTACTAAGGTTTTCTGTTGCATGGGTGGTCTGTCTAGTGAGCCATTGGTGAGACCCGCAGATACAACCACATTCACAATCGTCTTGCGGTAGCAATATAGACACGTCATCAAGTGTTGCGTAGTAGCCGTATAAACGCGTCATCATCTGCTGCGTAGTAGCAGTATAGACTCGTCATCAAATTCCGTGTGATATCAAGAATCTACAACGACCTACAACAAACCGCTTTATGCATGATAAATTTCGGACTGGATTCATAATAACTGATCACAGATGGAGGAACCACCACGGTATATTTTAAAAAATGAAGAAAAATAACAACTTATCTTAAAAGTAGTAGGAAGATGAAAGCACAGAACTTCAACTTCAATGATGAGTGAAAACGATTCAAATGTGTTTTTTGTACAAAGCGATAAGCTATGGTACTCTAGTACGCAATAAACATGTTACATGCAAGCGAGAATCTGCATCGATCATTTTGTTTCATCGAACCTACTTTTTTTTTTATTTGTCAGGTTAGATTACCGATCAATGTGTTGCATCAGATATATTTGACTGATAATGATATTGAACTGATTTTGATGAAAAATTAATTATACCTTGGTATCGATCATGCTCTATTCAACATGGAATTTATTAGATTAACCTTGATGGTATTTAGATTATATTATTCAATAGATTATAATATTCAATAGATTATATTATTCAATAGATTATAATATTCAATAGATTATATTATTCAATAGATTATATTATTCAATAGATTATAATATTCAATAGATTATATTATTCAATAGATTATATTATTCAATAGATTATAATATTCAATAGATTATATTATTCAATAGATTATAATATTCAATAGATTATATTATTCAATAGATTATATTATTATTCAATAGATTATAATATTCAATAGATTATATTATTTAATAGATTATATTATTCAATAGATTATAATATTCAATAGATTATATTATTCAATAGATTATATTATTCAATAGATTATATTATTCAATAGATTATAATATTCATTAGATTATATTATTCAATAGATTATAATATTCAATAGATTATATTATTCAATAGATTATATTATTCAATAGATTATAATATTCAATAGATTATATTATTCAATAGATTATAAAATTCAATAGATTATATTATTCAATAGATTATATTATTCAATAGATTATATTATTCAATAGATTATAATATTCAATAGATTATATTATTCAATAGATTATATTATTCAATAGATTATAATATTCAATAGATTATATTATTCAATAGATTATATTATTCAATAGATTATATTATTCAATAGATTATAATATTCAATAGATTATATTATTCAATAGATTATAATATTCAATAGATTATATTATTCAATAGATTATATTATTCAATAGATTATAATATTCAATAGATTATATTATTCAATAGATTATAATATTCAATAGATTATATTATTCAATAGATTATATTATTATTCAATAGATTATATTATTCAATAGATTATAATATTCAATAGATTATATTATTCAATAGATTATATTATTCAATAGATTATATTATTCAATAGATGATAATATTCAATAGATTATAATATTCAATAGATTATATTATTCAATAGATTATATTATTCAATAGATTATATTATTCAATAGATTATAATATTCAATAGATTATATTATTCAATAGATTATATTATTCAATAGATTATATTATTCAATAGAATATATTATTCAATAGATTATATTATTCAATAGATTATATTATTCAATAGAATATATTATTCAATAGATTATATTATTCAATAGATTATATTATTCAATAGATTATATTGCTGTAAGTAGATCATAGTATTAATTCGGACATAATGTATCGATGATGCTGCCTTAGTCTTCATGTTATATCGTTCATAGTTGCAATAGTGATAATGGTGTAAACGTGTCATCATCTGGATTCATTGTAACTGATCACAGATGGAGGAACCACCACGGTATATTAAAAAAATGTATTTTAAAGTCTTTATTTTAAAGTCTTGACTGCGCCACATCTTATATTGGGGATGTGGTTGGTAAAGTACGGAAAACCTGTTTACTAGTGTTGCAAAGCGATTCGGTGCTGATAGAACAGACCTGGTTCAATTCCCGTCAGCTGTAAGAATTATTTTCATTTATCCTCATGCTTCCTACTTGAATTTACTTGTATAAGATATTATTTGAAGCAACATTGTTATGTCTCTATCTTATTTATCTTTACAAGAAGGCCTTTAGGTTCTTGTGTACGAATATGCATGTTCTGTGTTTGTGTTCCTGAGGATACTTTAATACTTGTACGGGATGTTCGTTAATGTTGTAATAGTCCTTGTTTCGATTGGTCTGTTCTCAGTGACTTGAGTCCACAGTCTGAAAGTCTTGACCGCGCTACATCATTTTTGGGGATGTGGTTGGTCAAGTACGGAAAACCTTTTTACTAGTGTTGCAAAGCGATTCGGTGCTGCTAGAACAGACCTGGTTCAATTCCTGTCAACTGTAAGAATTAGTTTCATTTATCCTCATGCTTCCTACTTGAATTTAGTTGGTAATGGTGTGTCGATTAGAGAGTTGAAGATGTCAAAATGTTGCATGGTTGATAAAGTTGCAGCATTCATGATGCTATCTAGATAAATTGTTATCAATGCAGACCACAATGGCAGCTATGGGGACAAAGAAATAGCATCACTATCAAGAGCTTTCTCTGCAATGAAGGTTGACTGTGACTGGACCTCCCACATCATCTGTACCTTACTTTGGTGATGCACTCTGCTAGGCTGTAACTTGTTCACTCCCAATGTTTCCATCCTGCTTGGAAAGACGTGCAGGAGGGTCACAAATAACAATGCAATAAATGGGGGAGGGTGTGATCACATGAATACATCTATTTTAATGATAGACATCTGTTGAAGACAGATGTGTCGGGCTTTTTTAGCAAATAAAAAGACGCCACAACGCATTTTGATTCTCACTACCATGAGCATTTTACAAGGGAGATCTATTGGGAGTTTGAGAATACACGCTGAAGAAGAAGAAAGTTTATTGGTATAATATTGTCTATACTGATAGCCTTGAAGACACTCAGTGGCTTGCAAAGAAAGTCAAAGACCGTCTTTTAGGTACTATGTGGGTTAGTCACGGAAGTACAAAGGAGACAAGCATCGAGAGAGTTGTAGAACGACTGATATATATATATATATAATGTTGCAGTAGTAGTGATATTGTATCCAAGCTCATAGATAATGTTGGTTTAGGGGGGGGGGTTTAAACCCCTATCAAATAAGAGCATGACTTTCAGTACTACGAATGTAGACAAAAGGTGAATAAAACTCCTCTCTTAGCGACTTCTTCGGAACAGGTTATCAAATTCCCTTATCAAAAAGAGAAAATTACACATGAAAACATGCAAGTTCCTTATTTAAAAAAAATTAAAACCCCCTTCATTACTGAAAATGTATCCACGGCCCTGAATATATGTATATGATAAAGCTACAGAAGTAATTAATATTGATTATAGTATCCAGTTTAAAAAAAAATGTAAACCCATAAAATGTATTAACCGCCGTAGGGATGTTAAGGATCGCACATGTCAGTGGCTCTGCTATATGGGGTCGTTAGCCATCTCTGCTATTTCGCAGTTTTTACTTTCCGAATTAATCTTGTACCAAATTAAGGCTGGGTCGACTCGTGAGCCATTGCGATCTGTAGAACATATCCGCCTCAACTGGGGAATGAATCCAAGACTACTCATATTCGAAGTGAGTGCGATAGTCACTGCACTACACAGCTTTCCAGTATCCAATTACGTATCCAGTTATCCAGAATTAATTATGGAATCCAATTCCTTCCTCTTTTTTACTTGCCAGATTAACGTACAGTATCCATCAATCTATCAATCAACGTACAGTATCCATCAATCTATCAATCAACTTACTACATCCATCTATCTATCAATCAACGTACAGTATCCATCAATCTATCAATCAACTTACTACATCCATCTATCTATCAATCAACTTACTACATCCATCTATCTATCAATCAACCTACTGTATCAATCCACCAATGAACTTACTGCATCTATCTATCTACCAATCATCTTACTGCATCTATCTATCTACCAATCAACTTACTGCATCTATCTATCTACCAATCAACTTACTGCATCTATCTATCTACATATCAACTTACTGCATCCATCTATCTACCAATCAACTTACTGCATCCATCTATCTACCAATCATCTTACTGCATATATCTATCCACCAATCAACTTACTGCATCTATCTATCTACCAATCATCTTACTGCATCTATCTATCTACCAATCATCTTACTGCATCCATCTATCTACCAATCATCTTACTGCATCCATCTATCTACCAATCAATATACTGCATCCATCTATCTACCAATCATCTTACTGCATACATCTATCTACCAATCAATATACTGCATCCATCTATTTGTCTATCAACTTACTACATCCATCTATCTACCAATCACGTTAGAGCATCCATCTATCTACCAATCAACTTACTGCATCCATCTATCTACCAATCATCTTACTGGATCTATCTATCTACCAATCAATATACTGCATTCATCTATTTGTCATCTATCAACTTACTACATCCATCTTTCTACCAATAAAATTACTGCGTCCATCTTGTTAACCTAATAAAAGTAATGCACTAATATTACTCAATAATATAAATAACTATATTTGACAACGACATATTTTATTCATCATATGAACACACAATCTTACCGATTCACGAAAACCACTAGACCAATCATATTCAATGAAACATAAATATTAGTTACCAAATCAAATCTACAAATGTCATGTTACTTACCCAATACACCAAGTCGGTAATTCAATGTCACAACTATTACATCACCAAAGCTGGAAAGCACACTTCCGTCGTAAGCATTTCCTGTTCCGGAATCATAACTTTCTCCATGTACAAAAACCATAACTGCCATCCGGGTCGTGTCGTTCCAATCTGCAAGAGAAGAAAGCTCACAAATATAAGGCATTACCAGACGAGAATCAAATTAATTGTGTTTCTCTAACCAGTGTGTTAGTTTTCTTGATGTGCCTGCCATGTCTTGGTGAAATCAGCTCATCTAATAGAAGTTTGACAAATAAACATCAAATTAAAATATAAAAAAGAACATATCAGAAGCTAGTAATGGGGACAGAGATTAAGGTATTCACAAACTGTAAAATAGATTATTTTAGAAAAAAAAATGTTTCTAACAATAATAAACAACAGCAATGAAGTTTGCACGAGTTTAAATTAGGACGAAACGTTTGCTTTGTGGATAGACGTGGAAAATGAACCAGTATCACATTATAATAGATTATTATTGGGATCATATTACGGAGGCCATGGTGGCTAGATTACCAAAACCGCGATCTCCATTATTTTTGATGGTTGCAGAATTCTGATATAACCCAATTGGGCTAAAGTCTGCGGTTGAGAGAAACGCACCTCGCCAAAAAAAGGACATTTTACATAACAAAAAGATTGTTATTGGTAGCAAATCGTATTCTGATCAACTCCTCATATTTTTTCTGCGGTAATTTTTATCAATATAAATGTATTCAGCAGGTTGCCATTGCTTCCTGAACGGTCCGGATGAAAAACTACTTGAAGCGAGGCTTGATAATACTATCTTGACCGCGTGTGACGCGATGTGTAGCACTCCGCTAAAGAGCTTGTACCACTCCGCTAAACAGCTACAATAATAGTTTGACAATACCTATAAATACAAGTTCATATGTGTGAGCGTATCACCGGTCCACAATACAAGATTGAATGAATAATGGCAAATCAAGCCTTCTTAATAACTCATTTAACTATTACCGTGCTCGTGAAAACTCCAGAGCTTGTAGGAACTACAACTTCACCCTTACATCTAAATAGTCGTCTCTTACGACATGAGTGTCAGGAAACACTATCACTATTCTTTGCTTCACAGCCAGCAACCTACCGCAACATATTTAATAAATTTACTTGAATCTACTCGTGTACTTAAAATGGTCTACAATCTCTTTACTGTGTTTTTTAGATTATTTGTTATTGATGAATGAATGGTGTTCAAAAGTGTTATCTCGATCGCACTTCGCACAAAGTGGTTTCATTTATAATAAATATTATGATCAATAGATCGTTTGAACCCTTTTATGCAATAGAAGAGTTTCTAAAGAGCGTTATCGTATACCCAGAGGGCTCCATATATCAGAAGTGTGCAATGCTTTGAGATGAAGCTGTTTACTCAGAGACGGTTTACTTACACTCATGGTAAGTAAAAGTAAAGTTACTCATATCATCTATTAATGCCGTAGAGGTGTGAGATGTTTGCGATCTCACATTTCAGTGGATCTGCTATTTGAGGGCGGTAGTCATTTCCTCTCCCACACAGTCTTTACTTCCCAGATTAATCTTGTACTCATTTAAGGCTGGGTCGACATGGGAGTCGTTACATCTAAAACATATTTCCGTCTCAACTGGGGAATTAACCAAGGACCACTCATATGCGAAGCCAGAGCGCTAACCACTGCGCTATGCCGCCCCCATTATAATGCACTCATGGTATAGATCCATGGATGTGGCTGTGTACCACACCTTCCCCTTTGACTGCTTCTTACTTCCATTCAGCAGATATCTGAACGTGGAGATATTGAGGAACTATGTGGCTGTGTGCTTTGAATTTTCTTCTTGTCACTGGCGAACACTGAGCATTGAGATGTTGTGGTACTTTGTGGATGGCTATTTTTCTTTCTTCCATTTTTTGTGGGTCAGAGATTTCCATTGAACTTCGAGACATAGATGAAATATGTGGATGAGAGCCTTGTATACTCTTCTTGAGAATTTGATTTTTCCCGTGATTTTCATTGATCCTTTTTGTCTCGAGAGTCATGAAAATCACAGAAAAAGTCTACTTTGTCACTTTTCAAGGATGACTACTAATGAGTCAACAGGTCCTGTAATTTTCCATTGTCACGAATTTACACACTGACACCAGTTATCTTGCTATATCCAACATTTTCGAAATTTTCATTTTGGCTTGCGACACGAAGCAAACACAAAGGAACAAATTCTGTATCGCATCAGCCAAGATACGTGACACTGTATGAGACCAGCACGCAACTAAAACTATTCTACAGAAGGACTTTGTAAACACTGTATGTACAATCGGACTTTTTGTTTGCGGGGTAACAATTAATCTCTCTATTGCGTATCTTACTTCTTCCTTTGTGGGTTCTGGCTCCTTTTCATATTCGTTTAATGTTACGAACCTTTATTTTTCCGGTTGCAACATACGGCTGTGAAACATAAACCCTAAGTAAAACAGCAGCAATGAAGATCAACACCTTCGAGCTGAAATGCTACAGAAAGATACTTAGAATATCATGGAAGGATAAAATCAGGAACTCAGATATAAACACATTGAAGATTCCAGAGTGTTGGTTACTAAACACAATAACAAAAAGAAAACTACGCCTGTTTGGTCATATAAAGAGACACAACTGTTTAGAAAGACAAATAATGGAAGGAATACTATCTGGGTAGAGGAGAAAGGGGAGTCCAAGAAGACGATGGACTGACGACATTAAAGATAACATGAATACATCGCTAGAAAATGCAAGCCATATCGCACAAGACACAGAGAGGTTCAGAGAGTTCATTGGGAAGACAACATTCTGGAAGGAATACGTCACATGATACACACACATACGTCACATGACACACACATACGTCACATGACACAACAATTAATCTTTATGTGACGATAGTAGTTCGCTCTATACATTTAAATGTCTGTGGCTATTCACAGTATATAAATTGCTCAACAGAATACTTTGAACTAAAGAAGAAGATCCATCTGTAAAGACGTAGAGGACGTTTATCATGTATTGATTACGTAATTAAGGTGCTTAAGATGTGGTTTCGGCCCTGTCCTGTAATAATGCTGCACGCACCACAGAAGATATCATAATTGAGATTGCATTTTTTGGTGATGCTGTAATCAATTTCGCTATCAAGTTGACATAACGCTGTATTATAGGCGATATCAAAACTCGTGTCGTGGGGACATAAACCACATCAGAGGGAAACAGAAGGCATAACGGGGTCAGGCTGAAAAGAAAAGATCTTCCCAATTTAGAGTGTGGTCAGTAACGAGAAACATAGGATCGTGTCGATAATAGAGAACTCACTAGTAGACACACACACACACACACACACACACACACACACACACACACACACACGAGAGTTAATATTGTCTGAGTATCCAGATGGGAAACGGAGAAGATGAACGGAGAAATAAAGTGAAAATATTGGTGATTCGCAGAAGAGAAACAATATGAAAATAGGAGATACAGAAACATTATTTATCAATGTACCTCATGCTATTTGAATGTTTCTATTATTTGTCTAAGAGAAATAAAGATCAGGCAAATAAAATACTTTAGACACATTAAAAGACATGACACCTTATTGAAGACCTTACTTGAGGGTAAAGTCAAAGGGAAGCGAGCAAGAGGTAGGGAGAGATACACGTGGGGGAGTAACATCACATGATGGACAGGTTACAGTCTAGCAGAGTGCACCACCAAGACAACAGACAGGAGATGTTGGAGATACGTTGCAGCCAACCTTCGTTGCGGAGACGGCACTTAATGATGATGATTATTTGTCTATTATTTTTATTGGCTGTCTTTCTATCTTTCTTTTGTTCGCTACTTGTTGTCTACACCGTTAGGCAAGTCTTATGTGTGAACTACACCGTTAGGCAAGTCTTATGTGTGAACTACACCGTTAGGCAAGTCTTATGTGTGAACTGCACCGTTGTCTGAAGGTCTTCTTGGGTTCCATATATATTTGCTTACATGGTTGGGCCAGTAAAGTAAAAAGTAAAGTAACCCATAGCATTTATTAATGCCGTAGGGGTGTGAAATGTTAGCGATCTCACATTTCAGAGGCTCTGCAAATGAGGGCGGTAGCCATCTCCTCTCCCTCGCAGTCCGGATTAATCCCGTACCCGGATTAATCCCTCTTCCCGGATTAATCCCGTACCCATTTAAGGCTGGGTCGACCTGGGAGCCATTGAGATCTGAAAAACTTTTCCACCTCAACTGGAGAATGAACCCAGGACCGCTCATATACGAAGCCAGTGCGTTAACCACTGCGCTAACGAGGCTCCATAAGCATTCTCACAGTTCGGCCAGTATATCTCTGTCAATTGGTCATACTGGGGACAGTTCTGCAGAATATGTTAAGAGGTCTGTTCATCTGTTCCACAAGTGCGCATTAGTGTGGCGCACAGTCGCATCCTGCGCATCTGTTTATTCAGTCCTTTGTGTCATGTCCTCAGACGAAGTATGGTGAACTGCTCCTGTTGATTTTAATAGTGTTAAGTGTATTTTGTCATGCTATGTTCACTTCTGATGATTTGTATAGTTATTATTGCAATAATTGTTATTATTGCCATTATTTTTATTATTGTTATTATTGTTCTTCTTCTTATTTATTATTGCTATAATTGCTATTATTCTTATTATTGCCATTATTGTTATTATTGTTATTATTCTATAATTGTTATTAGTACTATAATTGCAATTATTGCTAATATTACTATTATTACTGTCAGTATTATAGTTATTGTTATTATCGCAATTATTGTTATTATTGATGTTAATACTATTATTACTATTATTGCTATGATTATGAATTTGAATATTATTTTTATTGTGACTTTTATCTTTATATTGCGATATTGCTATTATTATTATTGCTGTATTGCTATATTTATATTATTATTATTATTACTATTATTATTATTGACTTATTGCAATTATAACTATTATTTCTATTATCGTTATTATTTATATTATTACTATCAGTGTAATTATTTCTATTATTGCTATTATTACTATTATATATATATGTATATATATATAGCTATTTGCTGTTTCAATTTTTATAGTAAAGATTGAGTATTTTGGCAGTGTGATATCGTTTGAAATGGCATACATTGTACAGAAATCACCTTCGCTATTAGTACAATGCTAAAATTTTCTCTCGCAGAACTAATTACATCATTAATTATTTCGTTCATCACAAATATCAGCTTTTATTATTTGCTGTCAGGTTATCACGTGTAATCAGCATAATTGTGTTGTTTTTGTTTTGTTGAATGAATGTGTAATGCTGATTGATCTCTGCGAGTGTATGATTATTACCGTGTATATGACACAGTGAAATGTTAAATGAAAAGGATGAAGAGCTGGCCCAAAAAATATGGGAGGAGAATGTATACAGGAGGGGGAAATAATCTCATATCTGGTAAAGAGACTGTGTACATTCGGGGTTCAAAAGGGGAGCAAGGAATAGAGACACTGTTGACTGTCAGAAATGTAAAAGGCGAATAAGGGAGTTTGGGGTAATGAAGTTGGCTGTTATGTTTCATAGAGGATCACGCTACATCAAGGACAACTGTTTGAAATGGAGAATGGGCTTAGTTCAGGAAACAGAGATTGGACACTAAGATTGGTCTCGACCATCCCTAAAACAGAGCAAGACCACAGTCTTGCCCAAGCAATAATTTGTGCTGAAGTTGGAGAAACCAGGCCGAGCAGGGCGCACCAGCTACCATGGTATCAAGCAACCTAACCCAGAAGGCATAACTTCTGGCGAGGATTGGATATCTATTCCTATGGTCTTTCAAGAGTCAGTCAATAGAGAGTGTAGGGAATACACCCCCGCGACCGTAGATGCTGAGTTCAAGGCAATCATATACGAACATGCCGATGACACAGATGGTGGAATTTACACGGAAGAGTCGGTCTTTCGTAACCACCGATGCGCATGCGCCTTTACTGCCAGATCACACGGAAGAACAGTACAGGACCAACATCTCCAGACCCGACTGCAGTGGGCGAACCAGCTTCGTCAATGGATTGTTCGCAATGACTGGAGACAGGTTTTGTTTAATTAAAGTATGAAAGTTTCTTCATACCAAGGATGAGAATTAATTCCGCAAAATAAAATGTGTGTACACGTTTAGACGCTTAAAGACACGATATAACCAACAAAATATGCACACCCGCAGAGCAAATTGGCCCAAAGACCAGCTAGTTCGTACAGCTAGTTCCTGACCGTTTGATCTGAAATTCAACCAGCTAGTGGCATTGACTTGATTGTGGAAGAAGCAAATGGAAATGGATTCCTGAGATGAAGCAACCGTATTGAATTGATTTTGGGCAGGAGTTTTCAACTTGGCTCTTCTACTGCGCGGCATGTCTACCACTGCTCCAGTTTGTTGAAATCGTCTCCAAATACGAATAATGGTGCTTCTAACCACATTAAATTGTCTGGGCAAAATATTTTGTAATTTTTCAGTCTATAAGCATCCAATGATGATGTATCTTTGATCTGTAATGAAATGAGCCATACGTACGCATTGAATTTTCAGCGGAATTTATTCGAGGACCGTCAATCTTTTATATGTATTTACTAATATGGTAAGAAATTTGTTTGTTCAGTAAATTTCACGGGTTTCTCATGAACCTGTCACAAGTTATTCCCAAAAATGTTATTTTGACCTTAATCTCTTTCATGACTCACGAATCACAAGGTGAGTACAATTCAGGTAACCACGATAAGAGAATGACCAAATGCACACAGTTGATATGATGAATAATGCCCAATCATAGAATATCTTTTATAAAAATTACTCCAAACAGTTGCGTTTCTTTGTTTTAGAACAGTATAGATAACCATGGTTGAACCCGTACCATCACTATTGTAAGACCGGCATTCAAATTACTCCACCACATAAAATATACTTGTACTTACTTAATTATACATGTTATAACAATCTCGTATTGTATAGCATTATTGAAACAAACTATACTCTATAATCTTGTTATTAACCGTTATTCGTGTTTGAAACCATTCCTCTTTTCTCTTTCAGATCGCACAGTTTTTGTCTAAAAGATAATACCTAATCTATATTCATGTTCTTTGTCTTGATAGTCTGAGAGGTCTTGTTAGCTGTTCCGAGTCATCAATAAAGCGTTATCTGAATGTCTAAGAATGATTATTTTTTATCTAAATTCTGTCACTGACTTGGATAGCTGATAATCCTTTGATCTGTTGGACAACTCTCTTTATATCAGTGTTGACATATGCACTACTGTCATTGACACAATTATACAATAAGAAAGAAATATAATACAAACAGTCATGACGGAAACGGAATATTAGAGAGAGAAAAAACAGGGGTTTTTCTGCGTAAGTTACATAGCATAGTCAGGTTTATAGAAGAAACAAAATTTCAGATATAGGCATGTTCCAGGCGGAGAAAAAAAGAAATTGTACATTTTCTGCTAAAATTTAGGAGGGGGGGGGGGGTATTAAATATTTTTACATAATTAACGGGGACTTCAATCCTAAGAGTTTCTGGCAAGGGGAGGTGGGGGGGGGGTGAGTGATCAAAAATGTGCAACCAATATTTAACGTAATTTATAGAGTCGTCTACCTGTTCTTGTAACACGACACATATCGAACTATTTTGTACGTATATATTTAGAAACACGTGCACACAAGAGAAGTAGATAAATCAACAATGCAATACATCTCTTCCAGGAATGACTAGAATTTGTGTAAATGCCTGCTGCCAAGATAGAATCGCAATGAACTAGGCTTTACCTCTTAATGGTATTTCGATTACTCAAGCCTCAGACAAAACGAAACAACATCACGCCGGCAAAATGAACATTTTTACATGAACTGGGCAGAAGCCAAATTCAACACAATGTTCATCTTGTAAAGAAAACAGTGGCGGCTTTCTAACTGACAGTTTACCGTCGTTCAACAAACACATTAGCCAGCACTGAAAAAGTCCAAGAGCTAAAACGTAAATATTGTATACATAATAAAATGGATGTTGGATAAAGCTATTTTTCGTAACAATGTGAGATAATAAAAGTAATAGTAAAATAATACAGATAAAACTGATTAACGTTTCGGTCGGTGATCTTCATCAGAACATAGACAATACAGTAATGGGTTGTCCATAAAGTACAAAACATTTTTGTAGTCTTTAAACCTTTCCCCACCATTTCCCAACAAGTGTCACAAGTTCTAGGATCCCCCACCTCACCACACTTGATTATGTCCAAAAATGTACACGCAACGCTCAGAATAAACATTTTCTAGCACAGGAAATGAAGAAAAAATACTATATTATTTTTAAAAAAATTTTTAAATTAAAAAAATTCACACACATTTACTAGTGTAGGAAAACAGTATTATTGTTTTCAACTTATTCAACCCCTTCCCCCCCCCCTCCATCTCTGAATAAATGTGAACTTTACTGAGACTAACACTTCCTAAGTTTTAACGCAATTTATAGACTTTTCGTAATTGATAGACTTCGCGCAATATAAGTGCCTTTTCGTAATAGATGGTCTTCTCGTATATAGATAGACTTCCCGTAATTTATGGACTTTCCGTAATTTATGAATTTCCCGTAATTTATGGACTTTCCGTAATATATGGGCTTCCTGTAATAGATGGACTTACCGTAATAGATCCAGTAATTTATGAACTTCCCGTTATTTATGGACTTATCGTAATTTACAGATTTCTGGTAATTTATGAAGTTTACGCAATAGATGGAATTCCATAATAGTAAAAAAGTGAATTATAATTTAAATATTTTTGTAGATATTTAACTCCTGATTCCAGCATACTAAAATCACATTTCTACAAAATGCTATATGAAAAATGATATTTAAATCTATTTCATGTGGCTTCTAGTAAAGGTATGGATGATTAAGAGCTACTTCAAGTATTTTAAGAGTGGAAACAAAATTTTAAAAGTATTACACTACGACCATTCAATCTATTCTGTGTTGATTCTGTTCTGACATAGACCAATGATCGAAACGTCAATCGTTATTGTCCTACTATAATAATTTTTTTATATCTTTTAGTTATTATTATAAGTTTTATGTTATACTTAATTACTTGTTTATACAATATTCTCTTTCCTGTTTGTGTTACCACAGCCCACCTTTAATCTTCGGAATTATTATCTGTCTTTTTTTTTATCTAAGAGAATAAAACAGGTTAAACAATTTAAACATTTGGAACCCTGATAACGTCAGATGGAAAATCACATCAGAGACAAGAAATAGAACAGGGGAGGTAAAATCAACTTTTCGCAATATGAAAAACATCCTGCGCAACAAGTCCTTATCAATAGAAATAAGATAAGATAGTCGTGCTCCTATGATGGCCTGACTTGATACGCGCTTGAGAAACGATATATCCACCAGATTTGGCCCACTAGAGCCCTTTGGGATTAACATCCGACATTTACATGTAAATATCCTGTCATGTTGTGTTATTTTTCTGTTTGTTTTGTTTAGTCGATATACCAACATATTCTGTCAACATTCTGTGTGTTTTATTTTATTTATATCCCATTTATATTCTGTCAACTTTCAGCTTTGTAGTGTTTCATCTGTATCCTTCTTTTTTGTCCATCATTCATACTCGTTATGACTTTCGGATTTATCCTGTCTAGCGATTAATATGGAAAGGTGGACAGTGTCGTTTCATACTTGCAATTTATTATGTTGCGATCCTTATAAAAGCCTTTTTTGGTTGAACCATCGTTTTTTATGTATAATTATGTGTGTTGTCAGTGATTAGCGAAACTTCCTTTCTATTGTTGACGTTTCGTCAATAGAAATCAGGAAAGGAATCCTTCATTGCATGGAACAATACATGGAACAACTTATGCCATATGGAAGAGAATGATGGACATTTCGTAAACAAAGAAGGAGAAATTAGAGGTTACAGAGATGTGGTTTTTCAGAAGAATGCTGATATTTTCTTAGGAGTCGATGGTGACAGATAACAGATTTAGACAAACTGGAATCCTGTGGACAGCTACAAAAACTAATGTGCATGAAGTGATGGACATTGACTTCAAAAGAAAGTTACTTATCAAAAACAGAAAAAACCTACCCATATTTACTGGACGTAACTTTAAAAAAAGACAAGAAAGATTGAGAGAAAAAGAAACAAAGAGTTCTAAATGGAGAAAATACAGGAATGTTTGTTTTGTTTTGTTATTTTTAAATTCATGGCATGGTAGAAAATCAGCAATAGAATTAATACACAATACATATTATAGAGTACTGTGAAGATTAATGACCTCATACATTATTTATCGCAATACATGATGATGATTACGTTGATTATAATAATGACATGATGATAGTAATGATCTCCAAGAGGCCACGACGACAAACACAAAATAAATGACAAAAAAAGCTGTTTGAACAAAATGAACAGGAAAGAGATTATCTGGCAAGGAAATAGGAATCAGGAGCAGATGAATGGAGCCAGGTGCTAATGTGACTGTTGGTTACTACACAACGCAGACAAATGGAGAATGAATCAACAACGGCTGGAGATAATTGAATCCCTTGATATGTGGTCTCAAACAATTCGGGTCTGGTGAACAAAGAAATTGCGAATGAAGTTCAGGAGAAAATATACTTTAAAAAAATATTTAAATAATCAATGAGGATGTGCATGAGAGAAACTATTTTTGGCATTGAAGAGACTTAACTGTCGTGATACTATTTTTCTTTCTGCTTTATCTTTTACCCTAATTTGTGAGGAAATTGTGACTCATTTGTTAGTGTACTGGCTTTCTAGTTTTATGATCCACTGTTTGATATTGAGTTTGACTAGGATTATTTTTAAATCGTCAACTGTTGCCAGGTTGAGAAGGAGTACTGTTGCCAGGTTGAGAAGGAGTAATGTTGCCAGGTTGAGAAGGAGTACTGTTGCCAGGTTGAGAAGGAGTACTGTTGCCAGGTTGAGAAGGAGTACTGTTGCCAGGTTGAGAAGGAGTACTGTTGCCAGGTTGAGAAGGAGTACTGTTGCTAGGTTGAGAAGGAGTACTGTTGCTAGGTTGAGAAGGAGTACTGTTACTAGGTTGAGAAGGAGTCTGTTGCTAGGTTCAGAAGGAGTACTGTTGCTAGGTTGAGAAGGTGTACTGTTGCCATGTTGAGAAAGTAGTACTGTTGCCAGGTTGAGAGGAGTACTGTTGCTAGGTTGAGAGGGAGTACTGTTGCTAGGTTGAGAGGTAGTATTGTTGCTAGGTTGAGATGGAATACTGTTATGTTTACAGCAGAAAATACGAAATAAAATTATTAATAACACGAAGTATTCCTGTATAATTTTGTAAAATTAACATTATGTTAAGTGAGTTAATAAGATCGATTACGTGATTTAATAACTAATCAGGTAAGTAACAGTAATCTGTCCCGATAACCCTAGAAATATCGATTGGAAGATATAGTTGATTAAATGGCTAACAAGCTCTTAATTGTAAAAAAAACCTGGTAATACAGAAACAGAATCAACAGTAAACATCTATGATGTCCCAATCGAGAACGTCAGTGGTATAGAAGACATTCGAACATAATTAATTGGGACCTCATTTGTTACGTTTTTGTTTATTGTTGGACTTTCGGTTATTCACTAATTAAATCCTTGAGTTCCCTTGGCTATTTTGGGTATTTGATAACGGTTTCAAGTCACTATAAGCATTAAAATTAGTACCATATGGCAAAAGATAAAAGAGGAAAACAAAGAGAGACTCTTCGCAGAATATCCCATCAAACAGGGTATGACCATGAGTTTCAACAACATACAAGAATTATACACAGTAGTATCACATGTCTTAAACTGTAGAGCTCTGGTTTCTTCCTTTATGAACCCAATTCGGCGCTCAATGAACATATATAAATAGATATGTTTCAAGATGCCCATGGCTTGGCCGAGGAAGTCCTCAGTTGAAAAATGACTTCTATTTTAAAAGTTTCACTTCAAATTTCGAATCAATCAATAAACCTATAACCCTTCAGTGTCGTAGGGGTACCACATTGGATTCTTCAGCACACAGAGTCATCCACCGAATTCTATCCTCAGCGATGCGGATGAGTGTGGAAATATCTTGCCCTGTCCATTCCTTGATGTTGTCTGTCCATGTGTTTATTTGTCCTCCTCTGCTTCTTCCACCCTCGATAGTTCCCTGCAGTATTGTTTTTGACAAGGAATCGTGCCTGCATACATGTCCGAACAATGCTAGTTTTCGTCGTTTCACTATTGAAAGCAATGGCTCTTGGACACCTGCACACATCTCTACTTTATTTCTTACGTACACATTGGTCTTATGTTCCCTATAGAAAATTCGTAGAATTCTTCTGTAGCATTTATACTCGAAAGCCTGTAATCTTCTCTCCATGTCCGCAGTGAGTGTCCAACTCTCACAACCATACAACACAACAGAAAGCACCAGCGACTTATACAGTTTGATTTTCACTCCAACACTGATGTTGCTTTTCCAAATCACAGTTAGCCTTGACAATTCAAATTTACAAAACTGTAAATAGTTTTGGTGTAGTGGGTAAAAGTTCCAGTGTCAGGTAACGACCCTAAACAGGAATTGGTTATATAAGGTAGCACATGGCAAATATCAACAAAAATTGATATAAAGTGTTACCAAAAATTAGTCGATAAGACAACATAACACTGTTTTCTACTTTGCTGCAGTGGCGGTTCATTCAATTTTCTACAGAGTAGTCTTCAACTATTTGTTTGTTTTAACCGTCATTTAGATGAAACTGTTTCAGTGGTACCAATTACCTTCATCACCAAAGAAGACTTGTTTTAAATTTGCTCGTATGTCTTCCAATGGAAAGAGTCACGGCTAATCTCACACGGCGTAATCATCTCGGCTGATGCGTGACCAATGTTTATGTGACCAATTGAATAATTGGAAAATAGCCTTAAAAAAGGCCGCATTTGAGTATTCCCGTGATTTGTATTGGCTGTCGACACTAAGTTTACTGTTCTGAACAATGAAAACTAGGGAAAAACTAAAATGAATCATTTTAGAATGTTCTTTTCCAATTAGTCAGCTGGTCATATATTGGCGAAGGTCTCAGCTGATGAGACTTAAATTATCTATTTGCCTATACACTCGGTCGCAACCCAAAGAAAGATACGGGAAAAGTCTGATAAGTAAAGATAATTCACCAAGCGAGAGATCAGTACGCGGGACTATTCTGGAGAAGGACTTGGTATATACAAGACGTGTACATTGTATTACTATACTAGTGAAAATTGATTCAAGAACGGGAAAAAAATATGTTGATAACACTCGGGCGAGACGACAGATGATATGGCTGACTCTTTTATATCTAACTTCCAGACTGTGTAATCTGGAGACGGTATGTGATCTGCCTGATATCACCAATTATAAATCACTGATTATAAAGGTAACATTTCCTCTGAATTATCTCATTTTGGAGAATGCTTCACCCTTAATACATTTTTTCAACATTTTTGTTCAGCAGATACTAAACGGCTTAAAAAACAAAAAAACCGAATTCCTCTAAGGAAGATCCAAGATTCAAAGGATATATAATTATATGTTTTATTTTCCAATTAATCCGCTGGATCTTTGAATCTTTAGAAAAGACACATTCAGAGTTTAAACTCCAACCCGGCAAGATGTGTATCGACATGCCAAAGAAGCAACTGGCTTTTCATATATATTTTGGCTGTTACATGTTGCATTTTAAGGCCAAATGTAAATAGGTAAATATAGGTCACCTTTCGAGTGCATTTTATATGATGCATTTAGAAAAGAAACAGCCTGCAACAAAAAAACAACAACAAACAAACACAACCAACTCTGCCGTTGATATACGTTATTCATCTTGTTCTGGCGTCTGGTATGGCGAAAATACGTTGTTAATTTTGTGGTCCTTTACTGACAGATTCACGCCGCAGATATTTCTACATCCGAACCCTCCCGAAGGTATAGGCAAAGTACTGAATGTATCTATACTGCTTAGAAAAGCAAAAACAAAAATACTTGGTTGATGGCTACATCTATAATAGGATATCCTATTTGCAATTATAAAAACAAAGGTGAATGGCTAGACGTATTTTCAATGAAATTAAGAAAGTATTAACACCCAAATAAATCACAAAGAAAGAAGAGCCAGGGGTAGACCTAGAGTACGCTGGATCGACAACATCAAAAAGACAGTACACGAACACCAAATAACATTGTCTGAAGCTGCCAGAAAAGCGAGAACAAGAACATTGTATCTCCCTCGACATTCGTAAAGGGTAAAAGAGGAAGGAAAGAAGAAAGAAGAAGAAGAACAAATCACATACTAAAAATAACGATCTGTATCAGCGACTCTGCGGCCTGCACCAGCGGAACAGCAACCCAGACACAAGATCACATACTGCATGATTGTCCCAGTCTCGATGTTGACAAAACGACAATTTGGGCCATAGAAGCTTCACTGCCCAAAAAATTGTGGGGGACCCAAGATGATCTAAAACAAACCTCTCAAATGTTGGACTGGATGTTCAACAATTGATATCAGTAGAAATTGATGAAATACAACATCTACTCTACATGAATGTATGGCTCAGAAACATGGATAATGAGCAACGAGCTAGAAGCCAGAATTCATACATTTGAGATGAGGATATATAGAAAAATGTTCGGCGTAGAAATGGCATTAACCTACAGACTAAGCTGAAAGTTTACAGAGCAGTGGTACTTCCAGTGCTGTTATACGCTAGTGAAACATGGACTGTGTATAGACGTCATGTGAAAAAACTCAATCATTTTCATACAAATTGACTCAGAAAAATTATGAACATCAGATGGCAAGACAAGATTCCAGATACCACTGTCCTTGATAGAGCTATTATCCCCAGCATTGACACGATCCTGATGCAGACACCGATTCGTTGGGCAGGTAATTTGGTGCGTATGCCAGACCATCGTCTGCCAAAGATACTTCTCTATGGTGAGCTAGAGAAGGGTATACGATCTCAAGGTGGCCAAAGGAAGCGCTACAAAGACTCGTTAAGGAACTCACTGAAAGCCTTTGAAATAGACCACGATACATGGGAAGAACTTGCACAAAATTGATCTACATGGCGTTCTAAAATAAAAAAAGAACGCATCATCTTGTGAAAAGAAGAGAAATGCAGCAGCTCAACAGCGGAGAGCAGCTAGAAAGTCACGGATAGACCAAGATCCGTCTACAGTCGTTATTCCATGTCCGAACTGTCCAAGGACATTTACAGCTCGAATAGGGCTCATTAGCCATCTACGAACTCATAATCAAGGACATAACTAAAATTGAATTTTCAAAAGTGGATGTAACAAATGGTCATCATCACTTGTGATGGACGAACAACACACACATATAGAAGAATAAAACTATCATACAGGGAAAAATTATGGGTGAAAAAATCAGAAATGAATTACAAACTGTGGATTAATAACATTGAAGACAGGAAAGGATTCAGATTTTCCAACGTCATCTGTCTCCGTGTCGAGTTGCTAGTATGTTTTGTTAATAAATATTGATAATTCATCTATTTCCAATTTGTTAATAAATATTGGTAGTTCATATATTTCCAATTTGTTAATAAATATTGATAATTCATCTATTTCCAATGATCTCAACAAGTAAACAAGGAACACAGTGATTTTGTCTATCGATGGTGTGTAAGATTTAAATGAGCACCGCTATGGCTTATAACTAAACACGTTTGCATCTTTTTTTTTCTTAAAATACAATGAGATGCAGCTATAAGATTATTCCATTGCATTGATCGTAATTTTGTGTGTTTATTTCTAGTTCATGGTTTTTACTTGATAGAAATTAATACCGTACTGTAACGTAGAAATATTCCTTGTTTCATTTTTTTTCATTTACATTACTTTACGTTTTGTATTTTTTCCATTCATTAAGTTTAATCAGTGACAATAATACATTATCATGTGTGTTAATGAGAACAGAGAGGTGTGGCAGAATTTTGTTGTTGATGATTCCAGAGTTACATCCCTATAATCCTTGGGGGGGGGGTTATGTGTATAATAAATATAAGAATGAGAATAGGAGAATATGGAGAACTTCATGGGAGAAACTAATGACGCCCTGAAAACATGGAGAACTTCATGGGAGAAACTAATGACGCCCTGAAAACAACAGTTCATGACGAATTAACTCTTAAAATATATAAAAATCAAGGAGATTAAATATTTAGGACATATTAAAAGTTACTGTATGTAGAGTTGTAGGAGAGAGTGCAAGAGGTAGGCAGAGACACAAGTGGAACGGAAACATCATGAGATTGACAATATGGAGTCTGTCAGAGTGCACCACCAAGGCAAGATGTTGCATGCCCATTGCAATTAACCTTCGGAAATAACATTTGCTAATGATGATGGTGGCTGGCAGCGTTATAGTGTCAAATGTTTTCTTGTGATTTTAATAGATTTTTGTTGCCGATAATATTGGAATTTCTAAGAAAACTATTTACTGTTTACCAATAACTATTACATCGGAAATGAGGGTTAGATGGCTTGTTGGATGGTTGGTTGGGTGGTTGGATGGATGGATGATTGGCTGTTTTGCTGGTTGGATGGTTGATTAGAAGATTGATTGGTTTATTGGGTGGTTGGATGGTTTGTTGATTGATTGATTGGTTTGACTTATTGAGTACTTGACTTGTTGGGTGGTTAATTGATTTAATGGTGGATTGGCTAGTTGATTGGTTGGTAGATTAGTTGTTCGATTGATTGGTTGGTTGATTTATAGGATGGTTGTACGGTTGAATTGTTGGTTGGAAGATAATGGTTGATTGTATTGTAGAATGATTAGTTGGTGAATTGTTTGTTTGACTGATCGGTTGATTTATTGAGTGATTGGATGGTTGGTTGTTTTACTGGTTCGTTTTTTGAGTGATTGGTTGGTTGACTAAATAATTGGTTGGTTCGTTGGTTGATCGATTGGTTTTATGGCTGGCTCTGTGGTTGGTTGATGGATTAGTTCGTTGATTGGTGTTTGGCTGGTTGGTTCTTTGGTTGGTTAATTGTTTTGTTGATTGATTGGTTGCTGCACAAACAGTCCATGGACTCATGCCATTCAACTCATGCTATTGTTTGTCATATGCACGTGTTTATAACAATACAAGAGGATTGCATGTTTCCCATTAGGAAGTTGCATTGAGTCTGTACGCATATCTGTGTAAAAAAAAAAAAATACCCCACTCCCGAAAGAAAACAACACAGTCTACGTGGGACTAAAATGTGACAAGAGACTTACATGGGGATCATACATTGAAGAGACAGAAAAAAGCCACACGCAGACTACATAAAATGAAACAAATTATCTGAAACAAACTGGGGAGTTGACATAAAAACCATAAAACATGTCTATTTAGGCCATATTCGTCCACCTCTGGGATATGGATTGAGCAAATATGCAACAGCAGCACATACCAATCTTCAGAAGCTGGAAAGATTTCAGAATACAGATCTCATTATTATTACAGGAGGTCTAAGTAGTACACCTATAACGGCAATGGAAGCAACAGCAGGATTACAAAACCTAACAGACCACAGGGATGAGGAAATTAATGACCGAAAAATGTAGATGCCTGAAACAACACCCTGTAAATGAGAGAACAAATGAAACAATAAACACATACCGACTTAAATGACCAAGCTTCAATCACCTGTCAAAAAAACTTATGAAAGCCAATGAAGAAGTAACCAGCAACAATCCGGATGAATGGGAACATCTAGAAGCATATTACAACATCGCAAACACCATACCAATATATCGCCCGTGTGTTGTCGAGACCCGAAAGGGGAGCAAAGAACAGCAACACTGTTTACCTTCTACGCATGTCGTAAAAGGCGACTAAGGAGATTATGAGATGGAGTTGGCTGCCCCATCCCATATAGGGTCAGTGACCCAAAGCCATGCTGAAGTCGGTTGTATCAGGCCGACACCGAAAGGCGCAGATATGGCAGCAATGCTTTAAATCATAACACAACGCATTCCGTTCTCCGGACTACATCCTGCTAATCTGCAGGAGTTTGATAACGAACGCAGAAGAAGAAGAAGTATACCCATATATAATGCAAAACTTACAATTCGAGGCATTAAGAGCAAAACTATAGAAACCCCTACTGTCCTCAAGGCAAAAAACACTTGATCACTTAGACACCCAATACCTCCAGCTCACAGTGAATCCATGTCTTCACAGATGGATCATCAGAGGATGCAGTAAGGAAAGGGGGAGCTGGGATACTAATACTCATACCAAACACCTCAAAACTAGAACTCTCCATCGCTAGTGGCAAATAACAAAGTATAGAGCAGAGCTACAAGTAAATCTTAGAACTATCAAAGGCTCTAGAGGTAAAAGTAAAATAAAGTAACCTATAGCATTTATTAATGCAGTAGGGGTGTGAGATGTTAGCGATCTCACATTTCAGAGGTGCTGCAAATGAGGGCGGTAGCCATCTCCTCTGCCTCGCAGTCTTTACTTCCCGGAATAATCCGGTACCCATTTAAGACTAGGTCGACCCGGAAGCCGTTGCAATCTGAAAAACATTTCCGCCTCAACTGGGAAATGAACCCAGGACAACTCATATGCGAAGCCAGTGTACAGAGAGGTACAGAGACTCAAATGAGCTAATATAGGCTTGGTGTGTGACTGCATGTCAGTACTCCAGACCATCCAAAAGGAACCTAAAGGTCTCATAACAAAAACATCTGTAGAACATTTTTAATCAACTGTCTGCTAACAATAAAGTTGTGCTGCAGTGGATCCCGGCACAATGTGGAATAAACAGCTATCAGACTGGCAAAAGATGGTGCAAAATAGGAACAAACCCAGCACAGGCTATCACTGATTGAAGCAAAAACTATCATCTGAAGAAAATATAAACATACATGGAGTCAGCGACCAGGCAGCAACTTTCCACAGGATCCCATTCTAAAGCTAAGCAGATCACAACAAAACACAATTTTCAGGCTCCGCACAAAACACTTTAGACTACAAGCACATCTCCACAAAAATAAGACTGTTCTAAATGGCCACTGCCCTTTTCAAAATGGTCCACAGTCTACAGAGCACATTTTGCAGACATGCCCACTCTTCGATGATGTGAGAAATAAAATATTGCTCAAGGAGACAAATCTGAAGGTAAAGGCGGCCCACTTTCTTGTATAGACTTATGAACATAGAAAACTGATCGCAGAAGACAAATATAATTTCCTAATTATATTTATTCTATAATGTTTTTACTGCTTCGGCTATAACGAATTTCTGTTATTGCATACATATTTTGTTTATCCGGGAAACGTTTTTGAAACGTGATTCCATTCTATTGTATTAGTTTGCAAGAGCTTGAGAAAGAACACAAAAGATAACACGAAGAAGAGGAAGAAATAGTTAGTATAAAATAACATTATAACGAAAAGAGGAAAAAGGAGGAAGTATGAAATAACATTATAACGAAGAAGAGGATTTCGATTTCTAGATGCGATTGGAGAAAGTGCTCCCTCTCTGGAAAGATCAGAAGAACACGTAATCAGGAACTGACTGGAACACTGAACTTATACAGATTTAGATGGCTGACGGAACGGCAAACAGAGCCTTTATGGGAATGACCCTAGTGCTGTGACGCTTGTTCCTAATGAAGAATCAAGAGGAAGGAGAAAGAGGTATGAAATAACATTATAACGAAGAAGAGGATGGAGAAAGAGGTATGAAATAACATTATAACGAAGAAGAGGATGGAGAAAGAGGTATGAAATAACATTATAACGAGGAAGAGGATGGAGAAAGAGGTATGAAATAACATTATAACGAGGAAGAGGATGGAGAAAGAGGTATGAAATAACATTATAACGAGGAAGAGGATGGAGAAAGAGGTATGAAATAACATTATAACGAAGAAGAGGATGGAGAAAGAGGTATGAAATAACATTATAACGAGGAAGAGGATGGAGAAAGAGGTATGAAATAACTTATTCCAACACGTGGTTTAAATGTTCCTAAAAAAAAGACAGACATAAAAAGAGGTGTTTTGTTAGTGAATTGTGTGTGTTTGTATAAAAATGCGAGATAGTACATGAACGAATGTGCTAGAATGTTAGTGGTTAAACAAGAAATAGTTGAGGCTGGTTTAACGGAGCGGGTTGAACGTGGAGGAAATGATAGCTATGTTGAATCCCACAACATCAAGGCTAAAATTTGGAGGCCAAATCTGCCGTGACGTATTACGATGAAATAGAAATCCCCGCAGGCTCTCGTCTCTCAATACTTTAATAGTTGTCGCCGCCTTTCCATCAAGTCTTGCAGATTGACCAGAAACATCGGCTTGGGGGAGGGGGAGGGAGCTAGAAAGAGGTGGGAGTATTTTAGATGACAAAATTGGGGGAAGAGACGAAATGTGAAAGAAAGAGAAAGATTATTTCATTCAATCTATTTCTTTCTCTTTCTTTCTCTCTCATTATCTCTTGTTCTTTATCTCATTCTTTCATTTTGTCTATGTGATATACAGAGTAAGAAATAGGGAGAAAGAAAGAGATAATGAGAGAAAAAGAAAAACAAAGAGAAAGACAGAAAATTAGAGAGAAAGAGAGATAATACGAGAAAGGGAGGAAAAGACAGAGAAATAGAAAGATAGAGAGAGAAAGATAAAAACCGAGAGAAGAAATGAGAAAGATAAAGAGAGAGAGAAAAATAGAAAGAGAGAGGGAGAGAAATGCAGAAATTGAATGACAGAAAGGGAGAGAAATTGAAAAACCGAGAAAGAGTTTCAAGATGGCGGTATGAGAAGTCGTGTTATCAAATTTTTTGATTGTTTGACAGAATAGCTATTCATATTTTCGTGGACTTGAACCCGTATTGGTTACCTCGTTACGCTGTATGCTATGATTTATCGCGGAGCTGATGCTGTGTTACATAAATGTTTGCCGAAACGTTGAAAAATGTGATTAGATAGCGGTATAAACGCCTTCATTGCATACAGATGACGCACTCAATGTTATGAATACATGGACGGCGAGCTATAACATTCACTTTGGTTAAAAATTATAACTGTGCAGTATTTTCTGGGACACATTAGGGACAACACTTATTAAATAAACCAACACCAAAATGGATGACAGCACAGCAATGAAATAAGGTAAACACTTATTAAATAAAGCAACATCAAGAATGGATGACAGCACATCCTTGAAATTGGGGACAACACTTGCTGAAAATGACAATGTACATGTACAGAGAATGATAGAAATGAAGTGGCCATGGGAGAGGGGAGAAAGTGAATCCTCAATGGAAATACAAGAAAAACCCACTGCCAACAACTCACTGACACACTAAGCTTAAATACTTTCAGATGACTGACTGAATGGCAAGCAGAACATTTACAGGAATGCTCATTGTGAAGTGATGTTGGTTCCTAATCAAGAAACAAGAAAGAGAAAGAAAGAAAATGAGAAAACGAAAAAAACTGGGAGAGAAAGAGACAGACAGAGAAAAGAGAGATACAGAAAATGAATATAGACATAGAGATAGAGATAGAGAGAAATACAGAAAAATAGAAAGAGAGAGACACAGATAAAGAAAGAGAAAAGCAGAACAAAAAAAAATGATTAGTAACAGAAAGATAGAATGAGAAAAGAGAGAAATGAGAGGAAAAGAGAAAAAGAAAAACAAGAGAGAAAGAGAGAAACCGGGACGAAAGCGAAAGAAAGGAGAGAGTGTAGGAACGAGAAAGAGATATAGTGAGAATAATAGGGAGAGAGTAAGAGAAGGACAAAGAGAAAGAGAGAGGGAGAAGGAGAAAAATACAGAAATGTGAAGATATATATATATAACAAGAAATGTAGGGAAAGATAGAAAAAGATAGAAAGAAATATAATGGAAGAAAATAAAAAACGAGAGAGAGAGAGAGAGAGAGAGAGAGAAAGATGAAACACTAAAGCAACTTTAAATGGAAGAGACAGAGAAACAAATTTCAGCGACACACGCAGACATAGATAGATGGAAGATAGATAGATAGATAGATAGATATATAGATAGATAGATAGATGGAAGATAGATAGATAGATATATAGATAGATAGATAGATGGAAGATAGATAGATAGATAGATAGATAGATAGATAGATAGATGGAAGATAGATAGATAGATAGATAGATAGATAGATAGATAGATAGATAGATAGATAGATAGATAGATAGATGGAAGATAGATAGATAGATAGATAGATAGATAGATAGATGGAAGATAGATAGATAGATAGATAGATAGATAGATAGATAGATATATAGATAGATAGATAGATAGATATATAGATAGATAGATAGATAGATAGATAGATAGATAGATAGATAGATAGATAGATAGATAGATAGATAGATAGATAGATAGATAGATATATAGATAGATAGATAGATAGATAGATAGATAGATAGATAGATAGATAGATAGATAGATATATAGATAGATAGATAGATAGATAGATATATAGATAGATAGATAGATAGATAGATAGATAGATAGATATATAGATAGATAGATAGATAGATAGATAGATAGATAGATAGATAGATAGATAGATAGATAGATAGATATATAGATAGATAGATAGATATATAGATAGATAGATATATAGATAGATAGATAGATAGATAGATAGATAGATAGATGGATGAATGGATGGATGGATGGATGGATGGATGGAGGGATGGATAGAGGGATTGATGGATGGAGGGATGGATGGATGGAGGGATGGATAGATAGACGGAGGATAGACAGGCCGGCAGGCAGGCAGGCAGACAGACAGACAGACGGACGGACGGACGGACGGACGGACGGACGGACGGACGGACGGACGGACGGACGGACGGACGGACGGACGGACGGACGGACGGACGGACGGACGGACGGACGGACGGACGGACGGACGGACGGACGGACAGACAGACAGACAGACAGACAGACAGACAGACAGACAGACAGACAGACAGACAGACAGACAGACAGATAGATAGATAGATAGATAGATAGATAGATAGATAGATAGATAGATAGATAGATATAAATAAGGGGGAAAAGTCGAGACAGGTAGGCGTCAGTACTAATAGAGGCACAAATTAACTTTAGTATTTATTGGAAATAAAGAGTAGGAAATAGTCGATTCTGATAGACCAAAATAGGAACGGTTAGCAGACACAAAATAGGAACGGTTAGCAGACACAAAATAGGAACGGTTAGCAGACACAAAATAATGGACTAGGGGCTGTCCATATATTACCTCAATAATTATAGGTTGGGAGGATCGGGAAAAGTTTGACAATTGCTGACAAGGGGGAGTGTGGTTGTCAAAAGTCAAAAAATTAACGTCAATAATACATTTCTAATGCACACAAAAATTGTGTGAATTAGTAATAATTATCTAACAATGAAAAAAAAAAACCAGCATATTATTACGCACATTTTCTGCTAAAATAGTTTTAGGGGGGGGGAGGGGGTGATCGGAAATATTATGGAACGTAATTAAATGTGGGGATCTTTGAAATATTGACAATTATTGATACGGGACGAGAGGTTAGGGTAGTAAAAAATAAATTAGACAATAGTTGCTTAAGTAATTCATGGAAGGCTCTTAGAGCCAATTTAGATCAAGCACTAATGTGGTGATTCTTATTTTACCCGATATGAAGATGTTAAAAGTAACGCTATCGACTGATATAAATACTGAAATTGACTACATCACTTTAATCAATTGACTATGTCATGTCTAATTACTTCATCATACCAACCACTTGAGAAATTCAACACTCTGATCATTAGACTTTTTCTCATGTAATCACTAGACTATTTCATGATTCTAATCACTTCACTATTTTATCATTGAAAACACGTGATTATTTTATCGCTATAATCACTTCACACTTTATAACACTAATCACTTGAATAAATCATCATTTTTTTCACTTGATTACTTATTCATTCAAATCATTTAAATAATTCAACATTCTAATCATTCAACATTAAATCTTTCATCATTTTAATCACGTGACGTTTTCATGAATATAATCACTTCACTAGTTCATCACTCTAATTCCTTAATTACTTCGTCATTTTAATGTCTTGACTACTCCATCGTTCTAATCACTTGACTGTTTCATCATTCTAATCATTTGACTATTTCATCATTCTAATCACTTGACTGTTTCATCATTATAATCACGTGACTATTTCATCATTCTAATCACACGGTTATTTCTTCATTCTAATCACTTGGCTATTTAATAATCCCAATCACTTGACTATTTCATCATTATAATACATTGACTAGTATAGCATTCTAATCATTTGGATATTTTATCATTCCAATCACTTGACTACTTCATAATTTAAACCTCTTAATTATTTCATAATTCTAACAGCTTTACTATGTCCTTCTAATCATTTTCCAATTCATAACTCTAATCACTTGACTACTTCATAATTATAATCACTTGACTACTTCATTATTCTAATCACTTGACTACTTTACCATTCCAATAATTTGACGATTTCATAATTTTAATCATTTGCTAGCTTCATCATTCTAATCGCTTGGCACCCCATCAGTCTAATTACTTGACTATATGACTTGTTTAGCTAAATATTATGAAGTTATATTGTTCTAGTGGCAAAATTTGGTTGTGAAACGTGAACAGTGGCATCCGTATTAAAAAATAAAATATCAGTATTTGAAACGAGACAAAACACACCAAGAGCATGTTTCAAACATCATAAGAAAATGAAAATGGAAATACCTTGGTCACATTTTACGACTAGATGTAAACAAGATTTAACCAACAAGCCCTTAGGTGGTCACCTGAGGGTAAAAGAAAAAGAGGAAGACCAAAAACAACCCTTAAAAACACCATTCTTAAATAAAAAGGGAATTAATAGGCTGCAAGACCATCCAGGAACTAAAGCTGCAGGCAGCGGACCGCATCATATGGAGAACCCAAACCAAGTGTTTATAATGATGGATTAGGCAAATGTTTATACTGACGGATTAGGCACATGTTTATAATAATGGATTAGGCAAGTGTTTATAATGATTGATTAGTCAAGTATTTTAATGATGGATTAGGCAAGTGTTTATAATGACGGAATAGGCAAATGTTTAGAATTAATAATTAGGAATATGTTAAGAATGATGTGTTAGAGAAATGTTTAGAATGACGTTTACAAAATGTTTAGAATTTTATGTTAGGAAAATGTTTCGAATAACGTATTAGGTATCTGTTTATAATTATGGAATGTTTATCAAGACTCGTATTCTAAGAGAACTTTTGGTTGGTAAACTATCAGCAAATCTTTCCCAGTATTAATCCAACAATAGTAGAGCGTGAAACATCTTCTTAGAAGCATAGTTTTAGACCAATCGTATCTCAGATCGGCATGTATCATTTACCAACATTAGCAGTGACCAATCGTATCTCAGATCGGCATGTATCATTTACAGAGATAAGCATAGTCTTAGACCAATCGTATTTCAGATCGGCATGTATCATTTACCAACATTAGCATAGACCAATCGTATCTCAGATCGGCATGTATCATTACCACGATAAGCATAGTCTTAGACCAACTGTATCTCAGATCGGCATGTATCATTTACCAACATCAGAATAGTCTTAGACCAATCGTATCTGAGATTGTCGTGTATCATTTACCAACATCAGAATAGTCTTAGACCAATCGTATCTCAGATCGGCATGTATCATTTACCAACATTAAACTCTAACCGCAAGAGCAAAAATCAATATTGTTAACGAATTAGGCACCACAAGAAAGGGGGAAAAAAGAGAAATTTCCAAGGAATCGAAACTGTCGGATAGTGATTGTCACGCGAGACAATGAAGATGTCAATTGTCTGACTGTGGCGTTGAATTAATTGTTTTGCTACACCACGATCCAAACT
Source organism: Meghimatium bilineatum (assembly GCA_034231615.1). Taxonomy (NCBI): domain Eukaryota; kingdom Metazoa; phylum Mollusca; class Gastropoda; order Stylommatophora; family Philomycidae; genus Meghimatium; species Meghimatium bilineatum. The sequence goes on from CM067301.1 coordinate 7,485,468, forward strand.
GAATGAGAGATGTTGATGTTCCCGCCCTGATTACTAAATGTGAACAAGTCTGAAACTAAGGATCAACTCAAGAGTAAGAGAAAGTAAAGTAAGAGAAAGTAATGTAAGAGAAAGTAAAGTAAGAGAAAATAAAGTAAGAGAAAGTAAAATAAGAGAAAGTAAAGTAAGATAATGTAAAGTAAGAGAAATTAAAGTAAGAGAAAGTAAAGTGAGAGAAAATAAAGTAAGAGAAAGTAAAATAAGAGAAAGTAAAGTAAGAGAAAGTATAGTAAGAGAAAATAAAATTAGAGAAAGTAAAATAAGAGAAAGTAAAGTAAGAGAAAGTAAAGTAAGAGAAATTAAAGTAAGAGAAAATAAAGTAAGAGAAAGTAAAATAAGAGAAAGTAAAGTAAGAGAAAGTAAAGTAAGAGAAATTAAAGTAAGAGAAAATAAAGTAAGAGAAAGTAAAATAAGAGAAAGTAAAGTAAGAGAAAGTAAAGTAAGAGAAATTAAAGTAAGAGAAAGTAAAGTAATAGAAAATAAAGTAAGAGAAAATAAAGTAAGAGAATGTAAAATAAGCGAAAGTACAGTAAGAGAAAGTAAAGTAAGAGAAAATAAAGTAAGAGAAAGTAAAGTATGAGAAATTAAAGTAAAAGAAAGTAAAGTAAGAGAAAATAAAGTAAGAGAATGTAAAATAAGAGAAAGTAAAGTAAGAGAAAGTAAAGTAAGAGAAAGTAAAGTAAGAGAAAGTAAACACAGACTTAAACCAAATCACAAAACAAAATGTGAAAAATTATTTCTAAGAAACAAAGTACCCCAGCATTCAACAACGAAGTATACATCTCAGCACTAAAATAGGTTCAACAATTTAGATATCTGTGTGATACAATCAGACGGGAAAAGGACATAATAAACATGGAATAAAATAGAATAGGATAAACAAAAGCAGATTTTCAGAGAATGAAAAAAATGAAAAAAACATTCTGTGCAACAGGTCCTTATCAACAAATGTAAAGCCAAGGGTTGCTAAATACAAGGTAGCTTCAAAGAGTTCCCGGAATTTGTGGATTATGTAGACATAGATAACAATAGGATTATTTACAATACATTTCCTTCAAAATAGTCTCCATCAGTAACTACACACTTTTAACAAGGTGCATACATCGACTAAAATATACGTGGACCACATTTTTTATCCACATTTCTCAACAGTCTTGTCGTATTGATATAACGTCAGCTGCATCTTTGACTGGATGTTCTCTCAGTGCCGATTTTGCCGAACACCAAGAACAAACTACGCCGGTACAAGATCGGGAGAATGTGGAGGCTGTTCCAAGGTGCTTCGTGCTTTGTGAAGTACTGTTTTGCTAGTAGGTATCGATGTGTCGGCGCATTGTTTTGCAGCATAATCAAATGTTTTTCTTCCATTTTCCTAGTCGTTTTCTTCTAATTGCATCTCTTAGACGACGGGTCGTTAAAAAAATCGTTAAGAAAGCTAAAACCAAAGCTTAGCAAGAATATGGCGAATTATTAAGTACAGATTACAAACAAACACCAAATAAATTGTACACGAAAATGAAGATTATGAGAAAGGAAAGATAAATATGAACCAACAGAAATAATAAATGATGAAAATATAAAGGCAATCAGTGACCAGAAAAGAATCATGGAAAAGTAGTAACAGTATTTTAAAGAAATGTTAAACGGCGGATGGGACGGTAACATAATAAACAATATAACGGAAAAGTTAGAACCAAAATTATTGCTAGAAGAAATAGAAAATGGTTTACAAAAGCTACATCAGACAAATCCCTAGAACCTGGTAACATACAAGTCGAAGTAATGAAAGCAGCAGCAGATATAGGGTTAAAATAAATGGTTACATATGCTTTTTAATACAATATTGATTACACAAGAAACACAAGAAGACTCGAAAAATATTGTAATAATACCTATTTAGAGGAAAATTGCAGCAAACGAGATTGCACAAAATACAGGGGTTTTCAGGTTTTACGCCACACTAACACATTTTTTAGGAGAATTATAAAAAGAAGAATACAAGCGTTCATGGCTAAAAAACACATCTTAAAAGCACTCAATTTGGATTCCGTAAGAACATGAGCTGTATATAAGTAATGTTTACACTTCGGCAACTGCAAGCCCTCTCCCCCCCCCTTTCCATAATTTTTTTTAAAAACCTGAAAACAACCAAGAATTGTATGTCATGTTTGCCGACCACAAAAACGTCTTTGATAGAGTAGACAGACAACAACTATGGGAAATAATATCAAAATATGGGGTTCCACACCGCAAAATAAATCTGTGCAGGAGTAGTTACACAGGTAATCAATGTGCATTTAGAACAAGTGTAGGGCTTTCAGACACATTCCACATACACTCTGGCATGCGACGAGGACGATGGTGTTTGAGGCGCCGTTAGCTGGTTTCTAAATATTACTCACATTGTAATATGCATCTCTTGCGTGGTAAATATTATAACATTTTTTAATATAACCTGTTTAATTCTCTCTAAGGAAAATATTTAAGTTGTATAACCCTAAACTTTTTCTACATATTTCTCAGGTAGCAGTAGTAAATTACCTACGGCATAACATGTGAGTGTCCGAGTAAATGATGACCCCGTGGGGTAAGTGCGCATAGCTGGAGAGAGTCAATTACTTGCAGCTGTTTACATGAGCTGAGATAAAGGGCGATCGTTTTTCAACCAATATTCGAGAATACTCAGTTCCCAATTACAATATCAAACAGTTATTATAAATTAAATATCTTTGTGAGCAATGCATTTTGTGAATTGATAATATATACCGAAAGGGCTCAGTAAACTGAAGTTGTAAACACTAATCACGGGTTTCGTGTTAAATATCGTCAGAGACGACTAACATGGATGGGGTGTATATTCGCTTTATCTCTGATTGATTAAAGATGTATTCACAGCAGCTGTCTGATGATAATGACTGAGTGATGCGTGCATGATATTCTGATAGCCAGTTCATTGAAACGTTTTAGTGCTCAGAGAGAGAGAGAGAGAGATAGAGAGAGAGAGAGAGAGACTTAGGCTGCCCACATGTGTTTATATAGACCTGCGCATAGGGTCATGTGCGTATGGTAGTATGTAGGTGCCTTGCTGGTTTAATGAAAGTTCACAGATAGGTAGGGGTAAAGGCTATGATTGATGGTCTGTGGATGATGGCCTGTGGTTGAGGTGACTATCTACTTGGTCAAGCTGAAATCTAGATGCTATGTCGAATGAGCTAGTTCAGCCACATATACTGGTTCCATCCATGTCTAACCCGTTGTATCACGCATCTGTTTTATGTCCATGTGATAATGGCTGGGTGATACTCAGATGTTATTTTTATATCCCAATTCTCCATTCATTTTACTCAAGTGGCAACATTATTGTGATCTGTATCGTCAGCTCACATGATACTGCGCGTAGCTCAGAGCCGATCTCTAGACGGAAAATTTCGCTGTAAATTTCCAATACATTGTAAACGTTAGAAATCATAACTTTTAGAACGACCTTCACCTACACAAGATAGATAGTGCATTTGTTGTTTTTTTTGACCAGTTCGGCGCAGATCTAAATATCTCAGGAGAAAATTGATCTGTAATTAATCTCTTCTTGTACCACCTGCCTTGGCAACAGCAGTGTGGCCCCGGCGAGTTTTGTTATTGGTCTTCACGTGTTACTGATTGGTACCCAAGACCCATATACACTGGGGGATGAGTATTTTTTCATCTTTTACCAGAAATTTTCCACCGATTCGTTCCATTTTGAATTGATTGGCCTCTGCTATGGATGCATTAGTTGTTTGTCTTTGAACTTTATACGTGTGTAATGCGACCCCTCACACACATGGGGAGAGTGGTATTTCACCAGATATTCTGTGTTATATCCTTCTCAGGGTTTCGTTGAATGTTTCGTTGTCCTTCTGATGTTCCGCTGCTCCATTGACCTTGATCTATTCTGATGACAGTGACCCATTCCAGCTTGACATGCATCCCTCTACCCCTCACACATATGGAGAGGGTACTTTTTCTCCATTGGTCAGACTTTTCCTTTCTCTCCCTTTTTGAAGAATCAGATGATCCGTTGGGTTGTTTGACCTTGAGCTTGACCTTGATCCGTTTGGTGACTTCTTGATATTGACGAATTCAACGAATCAACGAATCCCCACAATCATTTCATCTCTACAATACTACTGACGTATATCGCGTTATACAAAGTGTTTCACATCACGAGGTGTACATCGTGTAGACGAACATTGTAGTAAATAATGTTGTGAAATGGGAAAAAATATGCGTCTCATCAGTAGACGTACAACTCAGTAAACAAAGTGTTTGATATCAGTAGACGTACAACTCAGTAAACAAAGTGTTTGATATCAGTAGACGTACAACTCAGTAAACAAAGTGTTTGATATCAGTAGACGTACAACTCAGTAAACAAAGTGTTTGATATCAGTAGACGTACAACTCAGTAAACAAAGTGTTTGATATCAGTAGACGTACAACTCAGTAAACAAAGTGTTTGATATCAGTAGACGTACAACTCAGTAAACAAAGTGTTTGATATCAGTAGACGTACAACTCAGTAAACAAAGTGTTTGATATCAGTAGACGTACAACTCAGTAAACAAAGTGTTTGATATCAGTAGACGTACAACTCAGTAAACAAAGTGTTTGATATCAGTAGACGTACAACTCAGTAAACAAAGTGTTTGATATCAGTAGACGTACAACTCAGTAAACAAAGTGTTTGACATCAGTAAAAATACATTAAAGTGTTTCAATGTTATTAGAAGTACATCGCAACAAAGTGTTTTAACATCAGTAGAAGTACATCGCAACAAAGTGTTTTAACATCAGTAGAAGTACATCGCAACAAAGTGTTTTAACATCAGTAGAAGTACATCGCAACAAAGTGTTTTAACATCAGTAGAAGTACATCGCAACAAAGTGTTTTAACATCAGTAGAAGTACATCGCAACAAAGTGTTTTAACATCAGTAGAAGTACATCGCAACAAAGTGTTTTAACATCAGTAGAAGTACATCGCAACAAAGTGTTTTAACATCAGTAGAAGTACATCGCAACAAAGTGTTTTAACATCAGTAGAAGTACATCGCAACAAAGTGTTTTAACATCAGTAGAAGTACATCGCAACAAAGTGTTTTAACATCAGTAGAAGTACATCGCAACAAAGTGTTTTAACATCAGTAGAAGTACATCGCAACAAAGTGTTTTAACATCAGTAGAAATACATCGCAACAAAGTGTTTTAACATCAGTAGAAGTACATCGCAACAAAGTGTTTTAACATCAGTAGAAGTACATCGCAACAAAGTGTTTTAACATCAGTAGAAGTACATCGCAACAAGCAAAACATCTTAGTATCAGTATAAGTACACAAAAACAAAGCGGTTTAACATGCAAAGTCTGTCAATATCAGTGATGATGATTCAATCCCTTTAGCTATGAGCAGGAAGCTCTTGACAGCCCATAGCCCTTCTGGCGAATGCACAGGTTTTCCTCAGTAGGTTTCAATGTCAGTAGAAGTGGAATCTCCTGAAATCTCCTCGGTCTCTTGCAAGCTGTCCCACATCATCTAGCGACATGTGCGTGTATTCCTGAATATCGCTTATCCAACGACGTCTTGGTCGACCTGTACCTCCTTCGCCTTCTATCATACCTCCAACAACACTCTTTCCATGATGTCGTTTCTCTTCACATGGCCGAAAAAAACCAAACTTCCTATTTAATATGGTGTTTAAAGGAAGCTTGTTTTTTATTTTAGCAAAAAAAAACATCAAATTAATTGACGGTACAGAGGAGAGGTGAAAGGTTAAAAAATGATCAAAAAGAATGAAGCAATATGAGATTGTAAATTCTCTTTCATCAAACGTTGGTTTGTAATCACGGGATCATATCAGTTCGACATCTGAACACAAGCATACAGATCACGCGGATATTACATTCACACTATGCTCGGCACCTTTCGACAGTAACAGGGCATAATTTATGCTTCCAGACGTCAATGCGAGAGGCTACTCTGATATTTCTATTGGAAAATGGCCGTGTACTTGTGTCGCCAGCCAATAAAAACAGAATTAGCCTCTCGCTATGACGCGTTAGGTTGTAGTATGATGGTCTCTTGCTGTAGCAAGGTCCCAACTCAACTATGACCGAATGTATTAGTGGGTTATATCACAGAACATTATATATTGTACTAGAAGAACTAAGCTAAGATATGGGGAGGGGTGGGGGTATCTCTGACGTAGTGGTTAAGCTATTCGCTTGTGAACAAATGGGTGAAAGTTTAAATCCCGCTCTCGACGCCATTGAGAAGGAAATTTTTTTCCCCAGAGATCCCTGATGTTTGAAGCTCCGGATTTATGTGGCAGGAATGGTAGGAACTTTCGGCAGGTTTTATTGAGAGGATACTAAGTAAAAATATGATAACCCGTGTACAATAAAGTCAATCCTCTATGTCTTTTCAACATTAAACACAGTTTGTAATGAAATTTCGGAAACTAAATACAGAAACACAATAGAAACACATTACCTGTGTAATCCAGGAGCATGCTTTCAAATATAAATGACGATGACGGTGACAATGAGGTCACCCCTTCACCTGTGAGAAGGTAACTGTATTCACACCATAGCCTTTCTGACTTCTTCTTTTGCATCGTTCTCAAACTCCTGCAGATTAGCAGGATGCAGTCCGGAGAACGGAATGCGTTGACCCAGCCTTAAATGTGTACCGGATTAATCTGGGAAGTAAAGACTGCGAGGGAGAGGAGATGGCTACCGCCCTCATTTGCAGAGCCTCTGAAATGTGAGGTCGCTAACATCTCACACACCTAAACAGGTTAGGCTGCGTAAAATGTACATATCTCTGCAGGAAATGAAGTCAGATTCATGTGTAAGATTACCTTCGATTATCTTCGAGAAATACATATCTTTTAGCCACAACGTTCAAATAGCTTCACGATTTGAATACAACTATCTTCTTCTTCTTCAGCGCACATTCTCAAACTCCTGCTGAATTTCTCTTGTAACAGGATCATGGTCCTACTAGATTTCCAGCAGGATGTAGTCAAGAGAATGGCAATGCGTTATGTCGCCTTTTTATTTGCGCCAATTGCCCGATACACCCGTCTTTGGCGGTGGACTATCTAAGTAGTTATACTATAGCAGGGAATCTTAACGTGAAAATACATATTTTTTAGCCACATGTCCTAAATAACTGTACGACTTGAATACAAATATCAAGCAGTTATACTATAGCGGGCAATCTTAACGTGGAAATACATATTCTTTAGCCACATCGCCCAAATAGCTGTACGACTTGAATACAAATATCGGATAAGTTTGCACATTGCTAGAAGTCATGTTATATTTCTCAAACGAAGGTGGGTATGTTTCTAAACACACATGTTTGATTACACATTGTGACTAATTTTTTTAAAACAAATACACAATTTAATACTTTAAATTATAATAACATGTATGTGTCTTCTTTTTCACCTTAATTTTATATTGTCTACTGTTTGGTATAATATAGATTAATAAATATGGACATTGCTCTGCAGGGGGTGTCAGACTGTTATCTATACGAAAGGGAGCGCCTGACTGTATAATTTATCAGCCCCATCGAAGGTGGAAAACTGACGCATATATCAACAATATTAAAGGCTTGACAGGATTAAGATTATATACACTCAAACAATAACGATAGAGTACGCTGGATCGACAACATCAAAGAGACATTACACGAACACCACATAACATTATCGGAAGCCGCCTGAAAAGCGAGAACAAGAACATTGTATCTCATTCGACACCCGTAAAGGGTAAAAGAGGAAGGAAAGAAAAGAAGAAAACAAAAACGAGATACTAAGAGAAGAGACAAAACAAGAATACATCACAGATGTTATTAAAAAAGGTGTTGGGCATACATTGGTCAGGCACTCAGAATAAATGAAGACAGAATACCACATCAAGTCTTTACATGGTCACCAAGTGGCAAGAGAAAAAGTGGAAGATCACATTCAACACCGAAAAGAACTATCGAAAAATGAAAGTGTGAAAATGAACGATCTGGAACAACTGGATGTTCATCGACAAGCATGGAGACCTATGACATCTGCCCTATGTGCCAAGTTTGGCGACAAGCATGGAGAGCTATGATATCTGCCCTATATCCCAAGTTTGGCGACAAGCATGGAGAGCTATGATATCTGCCCTATGTGCCAAGTTTGGCGACAAGCATGGAGAGCTATGATATCTGCCCTATATCCCAAGTTTGGCGACAAGCATGGAGACCTATGACATCTGCCCTATATCCCAAGTTTGGCGACAAGCATGGAGACCTATGACATCTGCCCTATGTGCCAAGTGTGGCGACAAGCATGGAGAGTTATGACATCTGCCCTATGTGCCAAGTTTGGCGACAAGCATGGAGACCTATGACATCTGCCATAAATGCCAAGTTTGGCGACAATCATGGAGATCTATGACATCTGCCCTATTTGCCAAGTGTGGCGACAAGCATGGAGAGTTATGACATCTGCCCTATGTGCCAAGTTTGGGACAAGCATGGAGAGCCATGACATCTGCTCTATGTGCCAAGTTATGCGACAAGCATGGAGAGCTATGGATCTGCCCTATGTGCCAAGTTTGGCATAAGAGAAAATTGATGATGATGTTGACACTGAAACGAAGAAGTGAGAGCAGAGAGGCATGGCGAGGTTTTGTATTGATGTTTCCAGATTGCAACATTTACGAGCCTGAACTGTTACAGATTTCTTCTTCAGAGTTCCGTCTCAAACTCCTGCAGATTAGCAGGTTGTAGTCCTGAGATCGTAAATCGCTGTGTCATAGTTAACAGCTTGATTGCGATATCTGCACCTTTCGGATTGACACATCAGACTTCATCATGCCTTCTGTGTCATAGTATTCCTCTATGAGATGAGATAGATAGCTGTCCTCTCCCCCATAAACCTACTTAGTCGCCTCCTTCCACGTACATGCCCAGTAACAGTGTAACTACCCCACACCTACGGCTTTCGGTCCTCACAACACAAGGGCACGTTAAGTTGGATAAGGGGTTGATGATAATAGGACAGACACGTTTGAGAAACACTGTTATAAATCAGATTCGGAAGTTTCAAAATGCGAGTACTGAATCTGTACCCAATTTTAGAATCCCTGTTGCGTGCATCACATCCAGTGAAAAGTGAACAAATATTCTCACACCATTCTTGCGTGGTGTCATCATCCACAACTGTCCCGTTCATCAATATCATTTTCCCATTGTTATTACCCGGAGCAACAACGGTATAAACAAACCGCGTGCCATTCCATCTAGCGGCCGATGAAACGAAGATAGGCAATCGATCAACAAAGCTGTTGTCAGCGACGGCCATTACACTAAGTGCTGGGTTGTGGCCCCTTTTCGCCACGAAGCGGAGGGCATGTATGCATTACTCTGCCATCTGTAACATCATTAAGTTTTCTTTCTGAGTGCAATTTGTTACTCGTCTGATAACGCAAGATTGCAATGATGCCACTACAAGAACTACGCGAAAATAAGGATTCACTCTATAAAAGGACTAAGAGATGTCACAGGAAAAGTTCCAGACCCACTAAGCGAATGGACAGCACAGGAAAGAAGCAGAAGAAAGCACTCCAACCAATCCTACACAAAGTCCTTTTAAGGACTACCACCTTATAGCCTCATCAATACCGGAGACAGGCAGAGCCACAACATAGTCCATACAAGGACTGCAGCTAGAAGGCCCAACAGCGAACCCGGCTAACAGAGCCACATCCTAGCAACAACCAGGTTGAAAGAGGCGGGCCTCGACCATATGAGGCATAAACCCCTACTTAAAAAACAAACAAAACAGGAAAATTGATCAGCAAGCTAGACCGAAACTTGATAATACATGTAATTTTACACCTTCTGAGTTAGAAACCCTTCCCAAAGCATTGCATATTTGCGCTGATATACTGTAGCCCTGGCCCATGACCAACGACAGAATAAAAGACCTCTGTACAGAATTAATTATGACTTCATTCGGTCATGTTTTTGTGTGTGTTGTTTTTATCGTGTTTTCCGTTAGTCACTATTAGTCACTAAATGGAGTTGTCTTGGATGTTTTTGGTCGTGTTTTCCGTTAGTCACTATTTATATAAATGGAGTTGTCTTGGCTGTTTTTGGTCGTGTTTTCCGTTAGTCACTATTAGTCACTCAATGGAGTTGTCTTGGCTGTTTTTGGTATGCACCTCCAGGTATATTAATTGTGTTCAACAATAAAAAAAGTAACGAATGAAGGTCTAATTAATTCTCTGCAAACATCTTCTAGTGCAGACAGTCATGACGTAGTCTTCTGAGTTTGAAATAGAGCCCTCGGAGAAACCTAGAGAAGGGGATCGTGGGGATCGTTTCTGATACATAGAAACTATACTATCATGGGATCGTTTCTGATACATAGAAACTATACTATCATGGGATCGTTTTACACACATATAAACTATACTATCATGGGATCGTTCCTGATACATAGAAACTATACTATCATGGGATCGTTTTACACACATATAAACTATACTATCATGGGATCGTTTCTAACATATATAAACTATACTCTCTCAGACTTCCACTGTTTATGTTACTTTCACAGACATCTAACGATTATACAACTTTCACAGGAAATTACCAACTATGCTACATTTACACATATGTAATGATTGTACAATTGTAACACATATGTAATGATTGTACAATTGTAACACATATGTAATGATTGTACAATTGTAACACATATGTAATGATTGTACAATTGTAACACATATGTAATGATTATACTACTGTAACACATATGTAATGATTGTACTACTGTCACATATATGTAATGATTGTACTACTGTCACATATATGTAATGATTGTACTACTGTCACATATATGTAATTATTGTACTACTGTCACATATATGTAATGATTGTACTACTGTAACACATATGTAATGCTTGTACTACTGTCACATATATGTAATGATTGTACTACTGTCACATATATGTCATGATTGTACTACTGTCTCAGATATGTAATGATTGTACTACTGACACATATATGTAATGATTGTACTACTGTCACATATATGTAATGATTGTACTACTGTTTCAGATATGTAATGATTGTACTACTGTCTGAGTTATGTAATGATTGTACTACTGTCACAAATATGTAATGATTGTACTACTGTTTCAGATATGTAATGATTGTACTACTGTCTCAGATATGTAATGATTGTGTTACTCTCACAGATATGTAATGCTTATACTACAATCACACAAATGTAATGATTGTACAACTATCACACACATGTAATGATTGTACTACTTCCACAGACATCTACACCCTACAATACTTTTATAAAAAACCTCTCTCCAACTGTGTTACATCACTATTGCCTTCAATTTGTTGAACGTTTCCAGCAGGGTTCGTCTGGACAGAAACTTTCGAGAAAGCTGTCACACTCCCGTAAATAGAATCTAATAGACAACATAAAAGCTTTAGCTACTTCATCCTGTGCCGCTAACTAGATACTACTTAGAAACAGGATTAAGTGAAGAGAAGACATCAACAGACTAATCAGTAATCTAGGCCAGTAAGAATTAACAACAATGGGATGTTGACAATATTAACCATCGTTAACGATGTAACAACACAGGGACGTGAATGGGTGTTTGTGATTGTTGACATTCAAGAAAGATACTAATAAATTGCTAGATTTGTACAGAAGACGCACTTTTCATTAACCTATATTCCAAGAAGCGGAGATAATCTAAAGTCACCCACCCGCCGACCAGCAGACATTGGTGTCCAGTTCACTCGCTATTTGTAGGTTAAAACATAAATTACTCACGTGGTTCATTACGTCACAAGGTAGTAATTTACACAGGCTCATTCTGTGTGAAATCGAATCAGGGCTCAATAGCTATTGAGTAAAAGCGGTAGGCGACTCTAGTCGGATTTTTATCTGGTCAGACACTGACTAGGCAGCTGAGCATTTATGATAAAGCCGTGTGCTATAGCCATGATATATATATATATATATATATATATATATATATATATATATATATATATATATATATATATATATATATATATATATATATATATATTCATTCATTCATTTTCCTTTTGCTCTGAAGTTAGCGCATAGGGCAGAGGTCAGATCTCTCCAATTATGTCTATTCAACGCTATTCTGTGCAGTTCTTGAATAGTATGAATATTGGTTGTTTTACTTTCTCTAAGTATTGTTATTCTGAGTGTTTCTTTTGGTCTACACCTTGCTCTTTTGCCTGTAGGTATCCATTCAAGAGATTGGTGGTGTATTCTGTTGGTGTCTGCGCGTAGTACATGCCCGATGTAGGACCAACGGTGTTTTCTGATAACATCTGTGATGAAATTTTGATGTCTCTCTTCTCTGATTTTATCATTCGATTTGAACTCACTCCAATGGGTGTTAGTTATCCTACGAAGACATTTGTTCTCGAAACTCAGTAATTTCTTTTCTGAAGATAAAGAGCTTTTCCAGTTCTCACATCCATATGATAGCACCGGAATAACGCAGGAATTAAATAAGCGCATTTTCGTGCGTGTGCTGATTGGCTTTGACTTTTGACTTCCAGATATTAGACAGTCTGTTAAATGCACTTGGTGCTATGGCAATGCAAGTTGTAATTTCTTGCATGACATCACCGTTGAGTGTTAATTTGTTTCCTAAATAGGAGAATTTCTGTATTTTTTCAAGTTGTTGTCTATTTAAAGTAATTTCGTTAGGTGAATTGGTGATGTCCATAATTTTTGTTTTTGATGAATTGATTTGGTGACCTAGTAGTCCTGCGATGAGTTTTAATCTATCAGTTTTTATTTGTGCATCTTGATGGCTTTCACTCAATAGTGCAAGATCATCGACAAAATCCAGGTCTTCTAATGTTGTTTTATTTATCCATTTGATTCCTAAATTTGTGTTGGATGTGGTTTTTCTCATAGCCCAGTCAATTGCGATATTGAATAGTAATGGTGACATAGGGCAGCCTTGTTTAACACCAGTAATCACAGGGAACCATTCTGAATTGCCTTTTTCTGTTCTAACACAGCATTTTGAGTTGGTATAGAATGATTTTATCACATTTATATAATTATTTTGGAAACCGTATATTTTTAAAATTTCCCAAAGCGATGGTCGCTATATATATACATTATATTTGCATGTGTATAACTATATTTATGAAAACGTCATTATCTAAGTGATACACACTAGTGTTAATTGTAAATATCACACATTCTTAATATAGCTTCCTTTTTCAAAAGAACTATTTCTCGTGACAGCGTGCAGTATTTTAGTTTGGTCTGTTGTCCCCGTATTACTTGGAAGAAAATATTCCAACCACCCCTTAATATACATGCAGAACTGCCATTAGTACGCACAATATTAAAAGCAATCCAAACAGCTTCTTGTTACCATTTTTTATAGTACAAATTTAAACAAGAAAATTTCCTATTCAGAAATAGTCATTTTTTGAAAGAAGATCTTGAATTACCGGTAATCGTTCCTTCACAGCAAAATTTATCATTGAAATAAACAAAATACCACATCGAGGCCAACTCCATGAAGAGGACATATAGTTTAGTCCAGCCAAGGGAGGCTGTAAACTATGATTGATCCGTAAAAAAGGTAAAGGTAGGTCCCATGGCATCTGCCGTCGGGGTTGAAGATTACTTTTCATGTACTAAGCCGCAGCACCTATTAGGTGGCGTGGCCAGTTCCCTTCCTTGCTGTTTCTTTACCTTCATTAACTCACGCGTCAGGTACTCATTTACAGCTGAGTCGACTGGAGGAGTGGTCGTGTCAAGTGAGAAATCACAAAACCGGTTTTTAAAAAAAAAATGTCCTGAATGATCGGTACATCCCTGAAATCTAACAGCACCACAGTCCTGTCCAAGCAATCACTGTTTGCTTGAGATGACAAAGCAATCACTGTTTGCTTGAGATGACAATCACTGTTTGCTTGAGATGACAAAGCAATAACTGTTTGCTTGAGATGACAAAGCAATCACTGTTTGCTTGAGATTACAAAGATATGGAGAAGCACACTAGCAACCAGAATAGTGACTGATAACATAACAATGGTAGGCCTATACTATAAACTAAGAAATGATGGATCACATAAAATAATATCACAATGCATACAAATAATGTGCTGGACCAAATATCGCAGCCCTGCTGTAAACTATCAGAATAGCGTAGTGATGCTTACTTTATCAAACCACAGGAGACATCGTGATGATTAATCCAGAGTAAGTAAGTAAGTAAAGTAATCCATATCATTTATTAATGCCGTAGAGGTGTGAGATGTTAGCGATCTCACATTTGAAAGGCTCTGCAAATGAGGGTGGTAGCCATCGCCTCTCCCTCGCAGTCTTTACTACCCGGATTAATCCGGTACCCATTTAAGGCTGGGTTGACCTGGGAGCCGTAATCCAGAGTAGACGCAGACGTAAATGAATATTCGTCCAAACATCTCTGTCTTCATCCATTCAGACGATGTAGAAAAATAATGCTAAACCATTCCTTGATGTTATCACTCCAGTATTACCTTTTCCCCCATCTCTTCCCATCCCCTCCCCTGAATGTTTAATCAATTAATACATAATAAATAAGACACTACATAACAAATAATATAGCAGATATGTGAGATATCACAAAACGAACAGTATATCACGCTACATATAGCATATCTCATAACACAAAACATAGTACATAACAAAATAGCACATAATAAAACATATCTTGATAAACATCTTGTGGTCGAAACGTCGTTCTGTTCTATTTCACACTCTCTGTAAAATCAATTTAACCTAATTTAATTATTTTATGTTATAAATATCTATACTGTTAAAAAGGGAAAGAAAAAGAAAGAAACAACATTATTCAACATTGTACCAACATTTCATTTTGTGAAATTAATGTTTCAATCTTGGCATGAAGAAACATTCAAGCTTAAACAAGATATAATTCTACGTCTCAGAACAGGACACAACCGACTCCGCAGTCACATGTATACAAAGTTCAAGATTGGCAACACGGCCATGTGTACATGTGGACAGGCAGCACAGAGTGACAAACATATACTTCAAGAGTGTTCTGAGCATGAAACGCTGAGGCAGACATATTGGCCAGAGGAAACAACACTGGAATCAAAGCTCTATGGGACACTGTATGAACTACAAAAGACAGTGAGTTTTATTAAGGAGACAATTACAGATATAAACATGTTTCAAGTGAACGAAAGAAGAAGAAGAAGAAGCTTAAACTAAACCACATAAGTCTCCAGTCATTCTCAACGGTCCATTGAAGATACTGGTTTCCCCACTGCATTCGGTTTTTGATTTCCCGATCTGTAAGAACAAAACACTCTGTGGGGGTCTTCTAGCCCAAAGACCAGCGTCGTGCAGCCAGTTCCTGACGGTTTGATCTGAAATTCAAGGAGCTGCTGGCAGTGACTGGACTATGAGGTAGAAGATGCAAACCAATTCCTGAGGTGACGAGCCGTCTGAGGAGGCCTTCGGCAGTAGTTGTGCGTGACTCATCAGCCACTAAGCTAATTTGTTGAAATCTCCTCCATAAGCGATTAATGGTGCTTCTAACCACAATACATTGTGTGATTATCTGTTTGTAAGCGTCTAATGATAATGTATCGCTGCTCTGCTTTGAGATAAGCCATACTTGTACCATTGACTTTTCAACTGAATTTATCCGATAACCGTCAATCTTTTCAAGACATTCAATAATAGTTTCATAGTTTTGTGTTCAGTAAGTTTTATGGGATTCTCACGATCCTGTAGCGAGTTTTTGCCAACAGTGATGTTTTGGTCTTGATCTCCTTCAAGGGATGAGAGATAAGATAACAGTGTCGGAAAATAGCCCGGAAGTAAAAATGTAGGTGGAGGGGGGGGGCTGAGGTAACAAAAGGCAAATATGGAAATGAACACGGAAATAGGTAGAAATGTAACCAATATTAGTTAATATTCGCTCTGTCTCGTTGTCAGTTTTACACTCTGTCACAGTGTGTGTTTGTCACTGTGTCTCGTTGTTAGTTTGTCTTTGTGTGTCGTTGTTAGTTTGCCGTTGTGTCTCGTTGTTAGTTTGTCACCGTGTCTCATTGTTAGTTTGTTGTTGTGTCTCGTTGTTAGTTTGTCGCTGTGCGTTGATGGTAGTTTGTCGCTGTGTGTCGTTATTAGTTTGTCGCTGTTTCATTGTTAGTTGTTGCTGTATCTCGTTGATAGTTTGTCGCTATGTGTTGTTGTTAGTTTATCGCTGTGTCTCGTTGATAATTTAACGTTTTTCCATGTATTTTGTCACTGTGTTTCATTGTTAGCTTGTCGCTGTGTGTCGTAATTAATTTATTGACATGTCTCTTTGTTAGTTTGTCGCTGTGTCGCTGTTTATTTTGTCGCTGTGTCAAGTTGTTAGCTTGCCGCTGTGTTTCTTTGTTAGTTTGTCGCTGTGTGTCTTAAACTTATTTCCGTTCACTTTGAAGTGTAATATAACTTGCCGACGACATTACATTATCCGAATGTCCGCAAAGAAATCGACATATTGACCACTGCCATAGGAGATACATAAACTAGTATAAATATTCATGAGCAAACATTTATAGATCACATCCCACACAGCAGAACTAGACAGTTCGAGACATTTCAAAACATCTGCTGTCTTGATAGGACCTTAGAAGCAATACTCCAACACTGAGATTAATTGACAACCATAGCATCATTTCTTTGGTGTGCACTTCTGTCATCGATTGCACCAATAAATATTGTATCCATAGGTGGTGTATTGATAGGTGGTATATCCATAGGTGGTGTATTGATAGGTGGTATATCCATAGGTGGTGTATCCATAGGTGGAGTATTGATAGGTGGTATATTCATAGGTGGAGTATTGATAGGTGGTATATTCATAGGTGGAGTATTGATAGGTGGTATATTCATAGGTGGAGTATTGATAGGTGGTATATTCATAGGTGGAGTATTGATAGGTGGTATATTCATAGGTGGAGTATTGATAGGTGGTATATTCATAGGTGGTATATTCATAGGTCGTGTATCCATAGATGGTGTATCTACAGATGTTATTTCCGTAGATGATGTTTTCATAGATGGCGTATCCATATGTATCCATAGATTGTGTATTCATTGACGGTGTATCCACATGTGATATGTCCATAGGTGTTTATCCATAAATTGTGTATCCGTAGATGGTGTATAAATTGGTGGTGTATCTATAGATGGTGTATCTATAAATGGTGTATCTATAGATGGTGTATCTATAGATGGTGTATCTATAGATGGTGTATCTATAGATGGTGTATCTATAAATAGTGTATCCATAGATGGTGTATCTATAAATGGTGTATCTATAAATGGTGTATCCATAGATGGTGTATCTATAAATGGTGTATCTATAAATGGTGTATCCATAGATGGTGTATCTATAAATGGTGTATCCATAGATGGTGTATCCATAGATGGTGTATATATAGATGGTGTACCAAAACCGTCTCCGCAATGAAGGTTGGTTGCAACAGTCCTCCACTGCTTCTTGTTTTGGTGGGGCACTTTACTAGATGTAACCTGTCCATCGTGTGACGTTACTCTCACATGTGTATCTCTGCCTACCTCTTGCTCGCTTCCCTTTGACTTTAACCTCAAGTAAGGTCTTCAACAAGGTGTCATGTCTTTTAATGTGTCCAAAATATTTTATTTGCGTGATCTTTATTTCCCTTAATAATTTTTTTTTTGATATTAAGTGTTGTTAGAACTTCTGTGTTTGTGTTCTTCTCTTTCCCGAGATGTGATAATGTTTTACCTGTTGTTGTTTCTCTCCATGTATGTTTATATTTAGCACCTGTTCTTCTGTGACTTTTCTGATTATCATGTTTTTTGTGTGTATATTTATATCCAGCCCATTGTCTTTACTTGATTTATTGACTTGATCTTTTAGGCTTTGTAGTTCATGTTCACTTTCTGCTAAAAGAACAGTGTCATCTGCATATATAAGCTTGTGTATTATTTTTCCATTGATCTTGAGTCCTGACATTTCTTCTATATGTTCAAAGATATTCTCTGTGTCGATATTAAATAAGCTTGGTGATAAAATACATCTTTGTCTTACCCCTCTGCTTATTTCTATGTATGGTGAGTAGCTGTTTTCACACCTTATTGATGTAGTATGTTCCATCATATATTTCTTATCAATCTTTATATCTTTTCCATCTATACCAATTTCTTTAGGACATTTGATCAATTTTTCATGTTGAACTCTGTCATAGGCTTTTGAGTAATCTATGAATCAAATATAGATACTTTTTTAGACTTCTATATATTTAACTATCAACGGTCGGATACTAATTATAGCTTCTCTTGTTATGTGTAGTTATCGTGATCTCTGATATACACAAATGTAAACATTTATTAATTGTAACCAAAATAAGTATGTCCTATCTTCACAGGAACGATACATAGGCAAGTCAGAAACAAAAGGGGAAACATCTGTGACCGATGTTACCTGTGATTGTGTAGACCAGTGGGTAGGTACAGGAACCAGTTCTCTTGTACGGCTAGCCGACAAAACTGTCGATAAGGTTACATACTTCTACCATTCAGTGGAATAGCTACAAACACTGTATTGTGTTAGTTACCACAGCCCAAATTGACTATATCGAGTCATTGACGCAAATAAATCGGTGACACAACGCATTTCCGTTCTCTGGATGCCATCGTACTAGAAATCTTCTAGAACCATTGTCCTGCTACAAGACAGACTTGGTGGGAGTTTGAGAAGAAAAATGTCCCCCCTCACTCCCTCACAAAAAAATAATATCTGTTAATGAGGAAATAATGTATCGTTATAGACATAATAAATTCGACACAAAGAAATAATGAGCATTCCCAGACAAGTTGGCTGTATAATGACTTCTTTGATGGTTAGAACAAAGAAAGTAGTTTTCAATGATTCAGTTGAAATTGGACATTTACCTATTGAATTTTTTTTATTTTGGGGTCTGCGTGTGTTGTGTATATGTTGCTGAGTTCGGTTGTCACCTCAGGTACACAAGTCAGGTACACAAGACAGGTACAAAAGTCAGGTGCACAAGTTAGGTGCACAAGTTAGGTGCACAAGTCAGTTGCACAAGTCAGTTGCACAAGTCAGGTACACAAGTGAGATTAAACTTTGCGAAGAGAGCGGATAAACTTTCTAGAAACGAACCTGATATATGGTGGAGGGTACAGCTCTGCTTTGTGGTGGAGGGTACAGCTCTGCTATGTGGTGGAGAGGTACATCCCTAATATGTGGTGTAGAGAGATACAGCTCTGTTATGTGGTGGAGAAGTACATATCTGCTATGTGGTAGAGAGGTACATCCCTGAGATGTGGTGGAGAAGTACAGCTCTGATATGTGGTGCAGAGGTACATCCCTGATATGTGGTGGAGAGGTACAGCACTGCAATGTGGTGGAGAGATACAGCTCTGCTATGTGGTGGAGAGGTACAGCTCTGCTATGTGGTGGAGAGGTACAGCTCTGCTATGTGGTGGAGAGGTACAGCTCTGATATGTGGTGGAGAGGTACAGTTCTGCTATGGGGTGGAGAGGTACAGTTCTGCTATGTGGTGGAGAGGTACAGTTCTGCTATGTGGTGGAGAGGTACAGTTGTGCTATGTGGTGGACAGGTACAGCTCTGCTATGTGGTGGACAGGTACAGCTCTGATATGTGGTGGAGAGGTACAGCTCTGATATGTGGTGGAGAGGTACAAATCTGCTATATGGTGGAGAGGTACAGCTCTGCTATGTGGTGGGGAAATGTACAGAATGCGTCCTAACGGATCTGTCTCTTTCCCTCTCTCACCGCAACGTCTCTGTACTTCCCTCTTTCCATCTATCTCTTCCCTCTCTCCCTCATCCCTATCTCTCTTTCCATCTCAACCTCTCCCTTTCTTCCTTCTCTTTCCTCTTCTCTTCCTTCTCGTCTCTCTCTCCCAGATTAGTCTCACCCTCTCTCCATTGTCTCCCTTAATATCCTTTTCTCTTCCTCATCACACTCACCATCCCTCTCCCTATCGTTCTTCGTGTCCTTCTCCCACACTCCCTCATCCATCTCATTCCTCACCCTTCCCTCTCTCTCCCTTTCGGTAACTACCACTCCCCATCACTCCCATCCATCTTCTTCTCTCAACACTTTCATTTCTCTCTCTCCTCTATTTTTCTTCTCTTTCTTCTTTCTTCATCCCTTTAATTATTCATCTATCTCAACACTCTAATGCTAACTCGCTAAACTTTCTCTCATCTCTCTCTCATCTCTCTCTCATCTTTCTCATCTCTCTTATCTCCCTCATCTCTCTCTCATTTCTCTCTCAACTCTCCCTCGTCTCTCCCTTATTTCTCCCTCAACTCTCCATCAACTCTCCATCAACTCTCTCTCATATCTCCCTCATCTCTCCCTCAACTCCCCATCATATCTCCCTCAATTCTCCTCCACCTCTCCCTCATAACTCCCTCATCTCTCTCACACTTCTCCCTCAACTCTGCCTCATCTCTCCCTCAACTCTCCCTCATCTCTCCCTCAACTCTCCCTCATATCTCCCTCAAATCTCCCTCATCTCTCTCATCTCTGTCATCTCTCCCTCAACTCTCCCTCATCTCTCCCACAACTCTCCTTCATCTCTCCCTCAACTCACCCTCATTTCTCCCTAATCTCTCCCTCATCTCCCTCATCTCTCCCTCATCTCTCCCACATCTCTCCCTCAACTCTCCCTCATCTCTCCCTCTTTTTTTCTTATATAAACTTCCCTCATCAAAATTTACGTTCACAGTGTGTGTATTCGTCCATCACAAGTGATGATGACCATTTTTACATCCACTTTTGACAATTCTGTTAGAATTATGTCCTTGCCTAATAGTTCGTAGATGGTTAATGAGCCCTATTCGAGCTGTAAATATCCTTGGATAGTTCGGGAATGAAAATGATTACAGTAGACGGATCTTGGTCTATCCGTGACTCTCTAGCTGCTCTCCGCTGTTGAGCTGTTGCATTTCTTCTCTTTTCACAAGATGATGTGCTCTTTTTGACTGCAGAGCGCCATGTAGATCTATTTTGTGCAATCTCTTCCCATTTATCTTGGTTTATGTATCTTGATATATCAGATCTGTCAAGGACAGTGGTATCTGGAATCTTGTCATGCCATCTGATGTTTATAACATTTCTGAGACAAGTTGTGTGAAAGTGATTGAGTTTTCTAATATGACGTTTATATACTTTCCTTGCTTCACTAGCGTATAACAGCGCTGGATGTACCACTGCTCTGTAAACTTTCAGTTTAGTTTGTCATTAGGTTAATACCTTCTCTTCAATGAGATACGTAACATGTGCAGAACAGCGGAAAAAACAATGGTTAGAAAGAAAATGCAGTGAAATAGAGGAGATGTCCATACAACAGAAGATAAAACTAATGCATAAGGAGATAAGGCAGGTCACAAATAAGAAAAATTGTATAAATGATTTTTTCCCTGCATTAAAGACTGGATTAAAGTCTGCATTAAAGATAAAAATGGAAAAAATAATAACTGATAAAACGGAAGTACTTACAAGATGAGCATAATATGTGACAGAACTGTTTGGCGACCAACGGAACAAAAAACCAACAATACACAACAATGATGGACCAGAAATACTTAAAACAGGAATAGAAAATGCAATAAATTCAATAAAATGTGGATAGGCTGCAGGCTCCGACAACATAACAGCAGACATAATACAACTCTAAATGAATTTGGCGTGGATATTATCACAGAACTTTGCAATGACATATACGAAACAGGTCATATACCTAAAAACCTACCATCATCAATATTCATACCATTACCTAAGAAGCCTAAAGCTGTGGACTGTACTAAACTTAGAACAATAAGTCTAATGATTCATTTAACTAAAATACTACTCAAGATAATACATGAAAAAACTAAAAACAAGATAGAGACGGAGGTCGGTGAAAAACAATTCGGTTTTAGGAAAAACAAAGGAACTAGAGAAGCTATACTTAGTATCTGACTAATGATAGATAAATATACAGAAGTCCAAAAAAGTAAAAATATTTGCTTCATAGACTACAGCAAGGCCTTTGATAGAGTCCCACATGAAATATTTATCAAATGTCTTCAGGAAATATGCATTGATGGAAAAGACATCAGACTGATTAGAAATGTATATATTAGGAACATACTGCATCAATAAGGTGTGAAAACAGCTACTCACCATACATAGAAATACGAAGAAGGATGTATTTTATCACTAAGACTATTTAATATCTACACAGAGAATATCTTAAAAAATATAGAAGAAATGCCAGGACTCAAGATCAATAGGAAAATAATAAACAACCTTAGATATGCAGATGAGACTGTTCTTTTAGAGATTCCTGAGTCTAACGGGAATTGAACTAGTCCGTTCAACGGCACCAATTCGCCTAGCTACTCTCGTACACGAGATTTTCCGTACTTGACTAACCGCATCTCCAATAAAAGATGTTATTTTGTCAAGACATTCAAACTGTGCACTAAAGTCACCGAGAATGGACCAATCGAGACAAGGACTATTACAACAACAACAAACATCCCGCACAGGTATTGAAGTATCCTCAGTAACAACAAACATATAATATATAACATCCGTATTA
Source organism: Meghimatium bilineatum (assembly GCA_034231615.1). Taxonomy (NCBI): domain Eukaryota; kingdom Metazoa; phylum Mollusca; class Gastropoda; order Stylommatophora; family Philomycidae; genus Meghimatium; species Meghimatium bilineatum. The sequence goes on from CM067301.1 coordinate 7,508,286, forward strand.
GTTCTACAAGGGCCAATATGTCTTCTTGTAAACATGAATAACATATATAGACAGTACAATTTTACTTTGAGTAATTACTTATACAAGTACCTTCAAGAAGGAAGCCAGAGGATATATTAAAAATTCTTGAGTCTAACGGGAATTGAACCAGTTCGTTCAATGGCACCAAATCGCCGAGCAACACTCGTACACGCGATTTTCCGTATTTGACTAACCGCATCTTTCACTGGAAACCTGATTAATTGCTTTAAGTTTCCACTAAAGTAGGGATGTCACCTATCATTTCATTGATATGATCATGCAGTAGTAGGTTGATATTCTGTTTATTTATTGATGATAGTTGATAGCCTGTTTTTTTTATTGATGATGGTTGATAGCCTGTTTATTTATTGATGATGGTTGATAGCCTGTTTATTTATTGATGATGGTTGATAGCCTGTTTATTTATTGATGATGGTTGATAGCCTGTTTATTTATTGATGATGGTTGATAGCCTGTTTATTTATTGATGATGGTTGATAGCCTGTTTATTTATTGATGATGATTTAGTCAAAATGTTTTGTTCAGCGCTGCAGAATTTAATCTTTCTCTGCAGTTGTGTTTTATTTGCATTGAGAAGGGAAAAGCAATCATGCCAATGTTAGGACAATATAACATTTTAAGTATATCATAGAGGTTTCTCAAATTGTTGGTGTCTGAATATCTTTGTATCTCATCTACTTTCTTAATCAGCAACGAGTCCCGAGAATCCGTCTCAGGGTTGGGTTTGGGGGGGGAGGGGGGTAGAACTTCGGTCTAAGCCAAAATCGAATACAAAGAAAAAAATAATCCCAAGTACCAATGTTCCAGAGTTTAAATAATGAGTTATGTTTGATGTCAAAAACAGCTTCCGTGATTGATGATTAACGATTGTATGATCCGCCCCTGCAAACACGAGTATCAAGCTACGCCACTGTCTGTGATTGTGGACGTTTTTAATAATAGAAATATTTTTGGGTGTTGGCGCACGTTTAGAAACTATATTTTTAGAACAAATCGAGGAACGTGAGTGTCACTGTAGTTATAGTAATTAACAAGTGTACTTCACTGTTTCCTGCGTGCTGATCCCAAACAATGTCTCCTATAATGGCTATTTGATTTCCCTGTTATTTTCGTCACTTGTCAAAACAAAGTATAGTGGGCACCAATGATGGTTGGTTGGGTGCTGATTCAACGGTCTATGGGCTCATGTACTTTGACCCAATGCCATTAAATGACATTATATTGCTGGGAAGTCTGTGGATTTTCGGCTTACCCCGGGACAGAGTCAGAGAATAACTATCACACCTCCAGGAAGTTCAGCCTATGCACTGCTCCGAGCCACTGTAGCCAAGATAGGGTTCACTGTGCTCATTCCCCGCCACCAATTGACTACTGGTTATGCCGAACTTCTCTATTGCTCCAGGCATGCAACCAAATGTTCAAGTCAAAAGGATTGTCACTGTTCCTCTATAATGGGTATCAGCCATAGGAAAAAACAGTGCTGTCAGTTTCCTCCTCCACAGTGCTGCACAGTATGCACATCTCTGGCTCCCTCCGAACAACATAGGGTGCATACATATATTCAAGTAAACATGAAACGCAATTCAGCAACAAAATAACAGCATAAGGAGCATAATTGTATAGATGACGTGCCATGAAGCTTCTATAAGAAGATAACCTCAATATAACGGCATGTCATCTACTAAGGTTTTATGTTGCATGGGTGGTTTGTCTAGTGGGCAATTGGTGAGACCCACAGATGCAACTACATACGTGCCACCAATGATCAGCCAAGTATAGTGACCAAACCAACCAATGATCAACCAAGTATAGTGACCAAACCAACCAATAATCAACCAAGTATAGTGACCAAACCAACCAATGATCAACCAAGTATAGTGACCAAACCAACCAATGATCAACCAAGATAATAGACTCTGAGCTGAGCAAGCAGCACCATTATTGAGTAGGGATTGAACCATATAAATCAAAGTGTGTCGATGACAATCTTGCAATAACACAAGATTAACACAATATTATATAGTAACTCGTAGATGAACCAGCGATAAACATAAAAACACATGGAGAGATACTACAACAAGTATCATACATGAGTAGTAATACAAAAAACATGGAGAGATACTACAACAAGTATCATACATGAGTAGTAATACATTACACATATCTTGGATACATAATCATACATGATGGCAGATGTGAAACAAAAGAAGTTAAAAGAAAAATACGAATGTCTAAAAGTACTTTGAATGACATGAGGAAAATATTAACATCTAAGCAAATCCAAAAATAAAAGGAAAAATATAAAATGTTATATTTATTCTACATTAATGTACGGCTCAGAAACATGGAAAATGAACACAGAAATAGAGAATTTAGTTGATGCGTTGAAACGTGTAAACAGAGAAGGATAGTGTGAACTTCATGAAAAGAAAGGAAATCAGACATAGAAGTCCAAACAACACTTCGTATGAAAAAAGCACTATTAATGGAAATAACGATCAGATAAATAAAGTATTTTGAACATATTAAAAGACATGAAATATTGTTGAAGACATCAATTGAGGGTAGAGTTGAGGACAGACGAACAAGATGTAGGAAGAGATACAAGTGGGAGAGAAACATCACAATATGGACATGTTACAATCTAGCAGAGTGCTCCACGAACGTACGAGACAGAGAATGTACAAGTTCGTGGCAGCTAAACGGAACTTGATGATGAACACTGCTCAAACATCAAGATAAAAATGTGAAATGTGATAAGGAATTGTATAAGAAGCTTATAGAAGCTTCATGGAACGTTGTCTATACAATCCCGTAGTCGTAACCTTCGATAACAGTTACCATGTTGTCCCGACAGGCCGATGATGTTCTTGAACTAGTTACGGGCACGGTGTGGGTGGGGGAACAACAAAGAAACCTGTCGCAAGGGCCAGAGTTGTGCCCTGATATCGACGTCTGTTTAGGCGGCATTGGACTCGAAACATGGAGTCGAATGGCTGCTGGAACAGAGGTCGGAGCACTTACGGGAATGTCCCACGTGCTGTGAGGCCAGTTTTCTAATCAAGAAGACGTACTTCACTTATTCACTACTTTATGTACACGATGTTTTACAAAGTATGTTTGAGGGTACAAGGATGAGATGTGCGGTAGAATATGTTTGGATTGACATTAAGAAGTGACCGGTCCCTTGTGATCTCTGAATACACTTCCAAATTTCTGAAGACATATATTTCTGGAGATATTTTTGAGTTGATGATGCAATGCAACACTACTGTAACCACGACGTATTATATGTCGCATATTTATATATTTTATTTGTAAAAATAACTGTCATTCTTATTTGAGCTTCTAAACCATCATTTCTAAGAAGTACTTAACCATCATTTCTAAGAAGTACTTAACCATCATTTCTAAGAAGTACTTAATCATCATTTCTAAGAAGTACTTAACCATCATTTTTAAGAAGTACTTAACCATCATTTCTAAGAAGTACTTAATAATCATTTCTAAGAAGTACTTAATCATCATTTATAAGAAGTACTTAGCCATCATTTCTAAGAAGTACTTAATCATCATTTCTAAGAAGTACTTAACCATCATTTCTAAGAAGTACTTAGTCATCATTTCTAAGAAGTACTTAATCATCATTTCTAAGAAGTACTTAACCATCATTTTTAAAAAGTACTTAACCATCATTTTTAAGAAGTACTTAACCATCATTTCTAAGAAGTACTTAATCATCATTTCTAAGAAGTACTTAATCATCATTTCTAAGAAGTACTTAATCATCATTTCTAACAAGTTAGTTAATCGAAAGTTGAAAGACGTGACTGACCTGATTTCTGATACGTGACAATCAGCATTTATAAGACGTGACTTAACCACGATTTCTAACCGTAAATTAACCTTAATTTCTTCGAAGTGACTTAATCATCATTTCAGAGACGTGTCTAAATCATCATTTCAAAGACATGATTTAACCACCGTTTCTAAGACGTGACTTAACCTCGGTTTCTAAGCTGTGACTTAACCAGCATTTCTTATACGTGACATAATCATCATTTCTAAGACGTGACTTAGTCCTCATTTCTAAGACGTGACTTAATCATAATTTCTAAGACGTGACCTAAAATCATATATAAGTCGTAACAATCATAATTTCAAAGACGTTAAAAGTATCTACACGTTATCCTCACACGCATTGGGAACGGGGAATTTACACGGTACAGAGTGGTAACGGTGAACGACACAAAGTATAATCATAGATGCCAATGAAGCTCATGAAAAATGTCAAATGAGTTATACTAGAAGGCTATTTTCCATTAGTCAATAGGTTTTATAATCTCGACGGTCTCGGTACCTCAAATAAAATAGAATCATGATTACCTTAGATAGTATGGGGACATGGTAACATCTGAAACGAAATAGAGACACAGGATTAGGTGACATAATGTGAAGACATGTATCATCTCACAAAAAATAGAGACATGATTACCTCATATAATATGAAGAAATGGTAACATCGCACATAAAACGAAGACAGGATTACCTCACATAATGTGAATGCATGGTAATATCGCACATAAAATAGAGACAGAATAACCTCACATAAATTTGTGAATTGGTAAAATTGCACACAAAATAGAGACAAGATTACTTCACATAAAATTGTGACATGGTGACATTTCACACAAAATAACGACAGGATTACCTGACATACAATTTTGACATAGTAACATCGTACACAAAATAGAGACAGAATTACCTCAGATAATATGGAGACATGGTGACATCACACATAAAATAGATTCAGGATTACCTCACATAATGTGAATCCATGGTAATATCACACATAAAATGGAGACAGGATAAATTCACATAATGTGATCGCATGGTAACATCTCACACAAAAGTCAGACACAAGCTTTCCTCACATAATATGGAGACATGGTAACATCGCACACAAAATAGAAACACATGATTACTTCTGACACAAGGGAAACATGTTTACCTCACTGAAGTGGAGGACACAGATTTTTCAATAAGATATATACCCTATTTTGATGACCGCAATTAAGAGCTATTGCTGAGAGCAAAACCGTGTACAGAGGGTCTCCCATTTTTCGTGTGAATTTTGTTTCCTTTATAGAACAGGACGAAATGAGTTTCAGAAATTTTTAGATGGTTTTCAGCGCGTGTCCATATCATTGTAGTACAACTTTTCTCAGTAGAGAAGCGTCAACGGGATAGTGAAAATTTTACACAAATGATGATAGATTTGGCAAGAACGATCTTTTTGGAACATTTTGATTCAAAATTGAAAGGAATAGATGGGAGAGGATGAAATCGCACATGTTATTTACAACAGAAAGCAATGGAAGTCTATATGAAAGATGGATGTATAGGGAAATAGGTTGACGGTTTGTCAACTGTGAGAAATGAACAGGATCGGAAATATGTCATCAGTACAGTAAACAATGGTGGCGGAGATACACCATACGCATAGTGGAGAAGGAACATTTAGATGGTACATAGTTGGAAGATATTATAGCATGGTTTGATAAAAGAGAGAGAGAGAAAGAGAGAGAGAAAGAGAGAGAGAAAGAGAGAGAGAAAGAGAAAGAGAGAGAACGAGAGAGAGAATGAGAGAGAGAAAGAGAAAGATAGAGAGAGAGAGAAAGAGAAAGAGAAAGAGAGAGAGAAAAAGAGAGAGAGAAAGAGATAGAGAAAAAGAGAGAAAGAGAGAAAGAGAGAGTGAGAAAGAAAGAGAAAGATAAAGATAGAGAGAAAGAGAGAGAAAGAGAAAGAGAGTGAAAGAGAAAGAGAGAAAGCTAGAGAAATAGAGAGAAAGCTAGAGAAATAGAATAGAAGAAAGAGAGAGAGAAAAAGAGAGAGAGAAAGAGAGAAAGAGAGAGAGAGAAAGAGAGAAAGCGAGAGTGAAAGATAGAGAGAAAGAGAGGCAGTGTCGATACTAGGAGGGAGCACAAATTGGAAACTATATAGAATAGTCAGTCGCACATTATTTTATGTAGCTCATTTGTTTCATGAGATTTTTTGGAGTCCTTTTCTTTTTTGAGAAGTCATTAAGGGCAATTATTAATTACCCGTTTTTTGGCAACATCTCTAGTACTGAAAGTCATGTTTTTAATTTTCTAAAGGGACACATTTAAAAAGATAGAGAATGTTCGGCTCGCGGGATGTATGCGGCATGTGAATTGATTTATCGTTTAGATAGTGTGTTGAATGCGTCTCTTATCAACGAGATCGGCAACTTATACCAGCAGCAAAACACAAGAGCTAACGACGTTTCGTATTGCATCCTGATGAAGTCTTTCTAGTTGACTCGTCGTACCTGTGGCTAGGCTAGACAATGGACAATTCTCACTATACCGTATGCGTATCTATATTCATGTATGTTGTTATTTTTTTGCTCGTGTTCGTTCCTCTTAAGGTATTTTAATCGAAACGTCGTTGCCATTGTGTTTGATTGTATATTGTACTCATATAAGATAGCACTTCAACTTATTTTCATTTACACCCACATTTGTCTTGTGTTTCCGAAGTCTCCACGTGTGAAGAAGATTTGTTTCTTTACTGAAATTGGTGATTTATATTTTATACGAAGGGGATTAGTCAGGAGAAACGGGGATTGTCCAGACGGGGATTGTACAGATGTGACAAAATAAAACGGTGAAAAAAAATAAGGACACAACTTCTTATTAAAAATAACACGCTGAAGGAATGTAAGAATGTGTTGTTCAGGAGTTTGCACAATACGGTCCTCGGGAGAAATCCTTCCAGTGAAGACATTTTTTCTGACCCGCTAGGGTTATCTAATAGTGGAATCCCTTTATAGCGTATTCTTGTATAACACATTTCCCTATATAATAACACATTTCATAATTCCAAATTATATTTATTCTATATTGTGTGTACTGCATATAACAAATTTTTGTTATTACATACATATTTTGTCATTCTGGACCAAGTTGTTATAACGAAATTCTACTGCATTTGTATGTACCAAGGTCCCCAAGCTCAGAAGTCCCTATTTGGAGGTACATGGCTCTTAATAAAAACGCATTTTTTGCCAATGCTACACGAAAAAAGCTCAACACGATCTGCGGACCCAGTAAGATTGCCCCTTCTACTATATGGAATAAGGAAAATTGAAATCAAGCAATGAAGTTTTGCTAACCACTGAAAACACACAGGTTAGCAGACAAACAATTTTGACGTTTCGAATCAAATACTTTATGAAGAACACTAAATAAAAATACGACGAGTAAAGAAATGCACTGTTCAGGACACATAACAAAACTAATAGAGCTGCATGTCGAAAATCGCAGGGGGATATGGGGATTTGGATAATGGAGGGGGGGGGGGAAGAAAAGATAGTAGTGCTTCCAAAAAGTTGAGGAGAAACGTTTAAGTAGCAAGGTATAGAGAGGAGTTGCGTAAATCAGGGTAGAGTTTACAAATTGCTAGAAGAAAACAATTAGATGATAAAGAACGAAATAGCGAATGCAGCAGAAATAAAGAAAGAAATAACGAATGCAGCAGAAATAAATATAAGATAACTTTGTCGCGGTAGGTAGCACAGCGTAACTATTCTTTGCTCTCAATATTTCAATAGAGAATTAAGAACATGTCAATGGTGATACACTTGCATCAGAGGTGGGCAGTCGTTTCAGATTGGCAGTTCAGACTAGGAATTTCATGTGTGAAATATGAATGTAGAGCACGTAGCCGTGTGGTTAGAACGCCATTTTCAGACCCTTGAGGTCCCGAGTTCAAACCAAAGTTGGGACAGGATTGTTTCTTTTGGAGGTACAATCAAAATTCTCCCTGTACATGTCGCGGCGTCGGCTATGGCAAAACTGCCTTTGTTTCCACAGCCCAAAGAAAACCTCCCTGCACTCCTTCACAGAAAAATATGCAGTAATGAAAGAAAAAATAGGAAAGTACATTTCCTTTTGTAAATCTTTGAAATTTCATAGGATATAGAAATAGTGATGGCGTAGGTAGTTTGAAATTTATACACAAGCTTACATCCAGACACAAGATTAGATCACATGGCCTTGTGGTTAAGCAGTTCATTTTGTGCTCGTCGCTGGTTCGAAACCTACTCGTGACGTCTTGTTTCAAGTTAAATGGAGTTTTTAACGTAGACGGAGTTACGTGCTATGAGTGATACACCATGCAAGCCGGGGACGATTCGCTGAGAGGGATATGTTGTATAGGTTGGAAATTCGAATTCAATTATTTCAATCCTCTATTTATTTCCTAACTCTAATACTTGCCAAGTAAACAATCTCTACAAGAAAACTGTAAAACTACAATCAATACAAAGTAACTGCGTGAAACGTAACAACAATCGTACTTAGGTATTACCCAGGTTTATATAATCGCTTCAATCAGACACGTCAGACTATATCTAAAACTAGTGGGAAATGATGTGCACACAAGAAAAATACGTGTGCACATCATTTCCCACTAGTTTTAGATATAGTATGTTGTGTCTGGTTGAAGCGATTATATAAACCTGTGTAATACGTAATTACGACAACTGTAACACTAGTAAAAAATGCAACTGATACAAATTAAAATACGGAAAACTGCAGCTAATTGGTTTCATTTCTCATTCACGAAGGCATAGTCAACCCTGCAATGGTTGGTTGTAGTGATGACCAGTAGCCTGTCATTGATGTCTGAAATGCTTATTGCCCAACTTTCTGCAATTTAACTCAAATCCACTATCTTCAATTTATTTTTATTTAAAATTAGATAGTGATAATTGCAAGATGGTAAGAAAGAGGTAGGTTAATTAAGAGAGCGGAGGTATGCATGGAAGTATCCAAATACAAGGTAGTCAATCTTGTACCCATTTATATTCAATTTACAGAAAAGTTCATATATAATATTTTTAGATCAGTTTTTTTCATGTCAGAAAAAAAGATTTGGATTTGTCACTCGGGCCGCATTGTTCTCGGGCCGCATTGTACTCACCATTGACTTGCATGTAAGCTGAACGAAAATGTAAAACAAAATATTCTCGACAGACGACGCGGAATTAACGGCAGAGATAGACTGACGATGTAAATAAAGGAGAATCCCAAAGAAGAAATAAATATGCATCGGTGCCAAAAATAAAGTAGAAATAGTGCGAGATTGGCGCTGCGGTGCTGCGGGGTAGATCGGGAATTGGAAATGGCCTCATTTTGAGGAACTTGTTGATTTAACTGGAAATGTGATAAAAGAGATTGCAGGCAAGCTCATCTCTCGGACATTGTTCCGGGCAAGAATTAGGAATACATGAATGCATCAATGTCGTATTTGGAAATTCGGGATGCGGCGTGGAACAGATATTTACAACTTAATGAAGATCCTCAGAGCCGTACTCTGTCAATGAACCTCAAGATGGCCGTGTATGTCCGACATTTAACATCGTTGATTGAAGTTATAGCGACCGAACTAACCGGCAGATTCACATAAGCGTTTGATTAAAAATTTATGCTTGTTTTTTTATAATTTTTCTCTCTGTATATTTGCTGTATTTTTTAAATGTGTCAAATGTACAAATGTAATCGATTTTCTAATTTATATAATGTTTTACTTAGGTCACTATTTATTAATTCTGATTGAATTGTGACTATTCTGTGCCACGTACTGTTTTCATTTTGTTCCATTTTTCATGCATATGTATCTTTCATAATTTTTATTCTACTTTTAATGTGCATTCTACGGTCGTCTATTGTTCTTACAACGCTTTCTTGTTATAAGGATATTCTACGTTCTATGTCAGGAGTGCAGAATGTTCGGCTCGCGGGATATATGCGGCATGTGAATTGATTTGTCGTTGTCCTGCTAAATCAACTGTAGATTCGAAACTCAATCAATCTAGGAGTTTTTTCACAACAACACAAATTAAATTTAATTAATCATACTAATTTTGTCATTTGGCAATCCATTAATGATGCGGCATGATTGATGTTGATGATACAATGGATATACCAGACACCGCCAAACAGGACGATTTCGTTCACGAGAATTTACAAGAGTTTGGCTCGCGAGATGAACTTCTAAACTGGAAGGCATGCTATGAACTTCAAATGGTGTATGACTTGTTTGAGAGATTTCAATGAAATAACTTTAGCTGTGACTACCGCGGGTACTGCAGGCCTTCTAACTGAATTAATTAGCATCCCGTTAGTTACATTTTGATTATTGCTGGGCTTTTTTGGCTACTATTTACATACTTGAAGTCGCACGCCGAAAATAGCCACGGCCATCGAATAGATTGTAAGCAAATCGGAGACTAGTTTCAGTTTACAGGTCTCATAAATCAACGCTTGGTCACGCTTGAGCTAACATTTGAAAATGTAGGTGCTATTTTACAATAGAGCTTCAGACAGGGTAAACGGGAGAAAAATCTTAACTGCATTTGTCACGAAAGAACTAACCAATCTCAGTCTTATCTCAGTCTTATCTCAGTCTTATCTCAGTCTTATCTCATTCTTATCTCATTCTTATCTCAGTCTTATCTCAGTCTTATCTCAGTCTTATCTCAGTCTTATCTAATTCTTATCTCAGTCTTATCTCAGTCTTATCTCAGTCTTATCTCAGTCTTATCTCAGTCTTATCTCAGTCTTATCTCAGTCTTATCTCATTCTTATCTCAGTCTTTATATAAATGATTTAATCACACGTCACAGCATCATCATATATAACAACACAAGTTGACAGTCGCTGCAACTTTGCAGTAGTCTGATGCATACATTTTGTAACAAACATAGAGTTTTCATCCATCCATCATCCATCCATCCGTCCATCCATCCATCCATCCATCCATCCATCCATCCATCGATCCATCCATACATCCATCCATCCATCCATCCATCCATCCATCCATCCATCTATCTATCTATCTATCTATCTATATAGCTATCTATTTATCTATACGCTGTGGTCCTTGTTTGCTTTGCGGCGTGTGGGGTAAAAGAGTTCTCTAGAGATGGCCTTCTTGTGCGCTGTTTGTAAGCTTGTTCCCGTGGCTTATTTGATTTCTGTGATTCATCTTATACATGATCTGTCTATAGCTGTATAGCTGTGATGTCTATGTGTTATGGCCACCTGTGGCATGCTATCTGTTGGTAGTCTAGAAGAATTTAAATATGTTTCGTTTTTTTTTCTTCTTGTTAATCACATTTATTGTTTTTCATGTAATGCTCATCTTCACCTGCGAAGGAGAAACATTGTCATTAGTCTCGAAGTGTGTGAAAGCCACTTGATCTGTTTTTTTTTATTTGTTCCAATACTGGCATTGTTTTCTTTATCTGTCTGATGTTATAGTTTCTAATTGACACTCCGAGTATTCTTCATAGACATGTCGTTTCTGTTGCCACTTTATCTCTTGTCTTGTGCTATTATTCTCCAGGTTTGGCACTGGTAGCACAGTGATGGGATAATAAGTCTTGCATAATGTAACTTTAGTGTCATGTTTACATTTTGGTTCTTAAAAATACTTGTTATCTGTCCTAGGACCTGGTATGTTTTGTTGCATATATGATGTATCTCTTTACTCTTTTTCCTTTCCCTCTATATTATTCTTCCTAAGCAATTTAACTCCTTTACCTGTTCTATGTGTTGATTATCGATGGAGATAGTGATATTTCTTTCTTTCTTTGCTATTGCCATTATTTCGGTCTCTTCAATATTAATCTTTATGTTGAATTAAACAGAAAGTTTAATAGCAGAAAGTTTAGGGAATTGTTCAAATATCTTGAGTACAGTGATCTTGTCTTGAATGCAGTGATCTTGTTTATTGTAGGGTGAAGAGTAGTACTTGAGTCATGATAAGATGTTAATAACATTTTATGAATTGAGGCATGAAGCGACACCTTCACCAACACAGACCTGTGGATCATCGTGAATCATCCTTCTCAAGTGTCGCTACTTAACTTTTCGCGTGATTTACATTGTCTGAGGACACAAAGCATGCCGTGACATATTATGGGAGGTAATGATATGAAATGTTTGTGTGATTTAGTGTACACGGTGGACGTTGCTCGCGACCGATCGACTGTAGAGGACCTGTTCTCTGATTTAATATAGACAATAGAATATAATATATGTGATAGTCGATAAAAATAAAAGGACAAGTAAAATGACCGTCTGTGGCGGTCAATATACGGTGTTCACATTTCGCCGCAGGCAGCTATGCATCCGGACCTCCAGAAAACAATGACAAACTACTAATGTATTTATATTGTCTTGACAATAAATGGTGCTAAAACAGCCTGGTTGATGGCTATAAATACGCATGTGGTTGCGTCTGTGGGTCTCACCAATGGCCTACTAGACATACCACCCATGCAACAGAAAACCTTAGTGGATGACATGCCGTTATATTGAGGTTATCTTCTTAGAGAAACTTCATGGCAAGTCATCTATACCATTGTGCGTTTATTTTGTTGTTGAAATGTGTTTCATGTTTACCTGAATATATATGTATATGGTGGTTGGGAGGGAGCCAGAGATGTACTTTGCAGCACTGGGGAGGAGGAAACTGACCGCACTGTTTTTTCCTATGGCTGAAACCAATCATAGAGGCACAGTGATTCATGAAGTGACAATCCTTTTGACTTGAACATTTGGTTGCATGCCTAGAGCAATAGAGAAGTTTGGCATAACCAGTAGTCAATTGGTGGCGGGGAATGAGCTCAGTGAATCCTATCTTGGCTACAGTGGCTAGGAGCAGTGCATAGGTTGAAACCTATCTTCCTGAAGGTATGATAGATATTCTCTGGCTCTGTCCCGGGGTGGGCCGAAAATACACAGACTTCCCAGCAATATAATGCCATTTAATGGCTTTAGGTCAAATGGCATGAGCCCATGGATCGCTAGATCGGCAACCAACCAACCAACACTGGCTATAAATAGGATATGTGCCTGAACAGGATATCCTAACAAAAATGTCTTGTATTACCGAGGGTCAAAGTCTAGTAAAACTTAAGAAAACTTCCTCAAGAACGTAATACCAAGATTTACAAATCTTGTGAAAATTGGTTCAAAGATAGATATGAATACTGGTTCGAGGACAAGATAACAAGTTTATCAACTATTATGAAAACTGGCTCAAGGACGTGATAACAAGCTTAACAAATATTATGAAAACTGGCACAAGGACGTGATAACAAGCTTAACAAATATTATGAAAACTGGCTCAAGGACGTGATAACAAGCTTAACAAATATTATGAAAACTGACACAATGACGTGAGAACAAGCTTAACAAATATTATGAAAACTGGCTCAAGGACGTGATAAAAAGTTTAACTATTATGAAAACTGGCTCAAGGACGTGATAACAAGCTTAACAAATATTATGAAAACTGGCTCAAGGACGTGATAAAAAGTTTAACTATTATGAAAACTGGCGCAATGACGTGATAACAAGCTTAACAAATATTATGAAAACTGGCTTAAGGACGTGATAACAAGCTTAACAAATATTATGAAAACTGGCTCAAGGACGTGATAACAAGCTTAACAAATATTATGAAAACTGGCTCAAGGACGTGATAAAAAGTTTAACAAATCGTATGAGAACTGACTCAAGGACGAGATAACAAGATTGATAAATCTTAGGACTTCTGGTTCAAGGACATGATATCAAGGTTGGCATGGTTTTATGAAAACTGGATCAAGGACGTGATACCAAGTTTAGCAAGTTTTCTTCACTAACGCTCAAAAACGTATTTTAAAAATCCCATAGTACTGTAAAACAACTCCCCAAAAAATTGTCTTTACAGCTAACTGTTGTCGTGACGTAACAAATCAAGTAATACGCCCTCACATCAAGAGATCCGTGCTATAAGGCTATGCACACGTTCCTGAAGCGGCTGCCAAAAAGTGTTCTATATTTAATTCTCTAAATATAGCTGCAAACAATAAAGACTGCCTCAATGACTCCAGTACGTTTATTTTTATCGTGCACTCTACGCTATCTGTGTGCTTGCCGAGTCTTATCTATCTAAAACTTGTTTTCGTCTATCACTTTATTTGACAAATACATTATCGTTTTCTTTATGTCTTTACTGGATTCCTGTCTTCCCTTTTTTTTATATTCAATCCCTTGCAGTTTTTGTTTTTTTTAATTCTGGTAATCTCTGTTAACTAACTCTGAAAAGTACAAGAATCTAGTGTCGAGTACAGAATATCCTTGACGTGGCTTATTGCTGATTGTGATATGAAGGTTAACAATATTTCTTCACGGCGATAACAACATTCCTGCGCATGGCTAATAACAATCTTTCTAATGGCTAACTACATATTTTCTTTCGAATGACTAACAACGTTCTTTCTCACCCTCTGTGGTTGGGAGGGAGCCACAGATGTACTGCACAGCATAGGGGTGGAAGAAACTGACAGAACTGTTTTTTTTTTCAATGGACGTGGTCCATTGTTATGGAGCCCATAGAGGAACAGTGACACAGGACGTGACAATCATTTTGACGTAAACATTTGTTTGCATGCCTGAAGCAATAGAGAAGTTTGGCATAACCAGTAGTCAATTGGTGGTGGAGAATGAGCACATGGAACCCTATCTTGGCTACAGTGGCTCGGAGCATTGCATAGGTAGAACCTGCCTTCCTGGTGGTGTGATAGTTATTCTATGGCTCGGTGAGTGCCGAAATTCCACAGAATTACCAGCAATATAATGCCTTGGTCAAAGGGCACGAGCCCATGGACCACTGGATCTGCAACCAACATCCCAACCATCTTTCTCATGGCTACTTTATACCCTCTCATGGCTAGCAAATTCTCTCTCACGGCTAACAACATTCCGTCTCATGGCTAACAACATTCTGGATAATGGTTACCACTATTTATTTAATTTAGCTAACAACGTAATTTCTCGATACTAACAACATTTCTTTCTCATGGCTAACAACATTTCTTTCTCATGGCTGACAACATTTCTTTCTCATGGCTAACAACATTTCTTTCTCATGGCTGACAACATTTCTTTCTTCGGATTAAACAACACACGACAACCAACATTCACATTGTAGAACATGAGACATGGAACGAGTGAAATGTTCACCACACCACAATATAAACGTATAGCAAACACACTAATGTAGGTCTTTGTGTGATATATTTTGGCTGATCCTTACAGATACGCTGTTTTCATTGGTAGCTTTGCGGATACGTATTTTCAGCTAAACTGAGTAATGCAATCTATCTATCTATACGCTGTGTCCCTTGTTAGTCTTGTGGCGTCAGGGGTGGAAGAGTTCTCTGGAGATGGCCTTCTTGTGTGCTGTTTGTAAGCTTGTTCCTGTGGCTTCTTTGATTTCTATGATCCATCTTTTACATGGTCTGCCTCTGACTTTATAACCGTTATGTCTATGTGTCATGGTCATTTATGACATGCTATCTGTCGGCAGTCTGGAAGCGTGTGAAAACCACTTGATCTGTTGTCTTTTGATGTGTTCCAATACTGGTATTGTTTTGGTTATCTGTCAGATGTTATCGTTTCTAATTCTATGTCTTAATGCAGTCGTAATGAGTAATGCGGTCTGTAGACTATTAGCTGAAGAAGACTTTAATAATTTGGAACATAACTTCTTTCTTTACGGTAATGTTATTGTTGTACTATTGGAAATTATCATCTGTAATCCATGTTGATGATGGATGTTACTAACAAGGCTAATCTGAATCACAAAGAGTCTGTCTTCCACAGCATGTTCACGAAATCACAGGCCCGCTCGTATCATCATGTACTAATGTGTCTTCTGAAGTTTCAAGACAGAAGGTTCAAGACAGAAGTTTCAAGAGAAAATTTTCAAAACAGAAATTACAAGAGAGACTTTTCAAGACATAGTTTTCGGGACAGAAGCTTCAGGATATAAATTTGAAGACAAAATGTTCAAAACATAAGTTTCAAAATAGAAGATTTAATACAGAAGCTGCAAGACAGAAGCTTAAAGAAATATATTTCAAGACCGAAGCTTAAAGAAAAATATTTCAAGACAGAAGCTTAAAGAAAAATATTTCAAGACCGAAGCTTAAAGAAAAATATTTCAAGACAGAAGCTTAAAGAAATATATTTCAAGACAGAAGCTTAAAGAAATATATTTCAAGACAGAAGCTAAAGATATATGTATAAAAATAGTAGCTTCAAGCTTAAAAATATATGTTTTAAGAGAGAACTTTCCAGACAGAAGTATTAATACAAAAGCTTAAAGATATATTTTTCAATACACAAGTATTAAGACAGAAACTTCAGGACAGAAGTCTCAACACAGAAGTTTCAAGACAGAAGTCTCAAGACAGAGGCTGATATTTTAGGTTAACTAATATGTTTTTGCTATAAAATAAAACCGTTTCCGAAATTATGTGGTCTAATATCTAGAACGTCAGGTTCAGAGTCATAACGATTTCGTGTTTAAATCCTAGAATGGGGCTTGATTTATCTTTTCACCTGTACACGTTTGCAATGACTGCTCTGGTAAAGCATCTTTTTATTTTCGTTCTATTAAAACTGATGGCTTTATTGCTACGTTCTGAATAGGATACGCTACCAACTGTAGCCTACAAATAAGCTACCCTGCATTTTTTAACATATAACTTGAAGGAAGGAGAGACTAACTACCCTGCATTATTTAACATATAACTTGAAGGAAGGAGAGACTAACTACCCTGCACTCTTGAACATATAACTTGACTTGAAGGAATGAGATACAGGCTACCATGCACTCTTTACCATATAACTTGATGGAATGAAAGAATAACTACCCTGCACACTTTACCATATAACTTGATGGAATGAAAGAATAACTACCCTGCACACTTTACCATATAACTTGATGGAATGAAAGAATAACTACCCTGCACACTTTACCATATAACTTGATGGAATGAAAGAATAACTACCCTGCACACTTTACCATATAACTTGATGGAATGAAAGAATAACTACCCTGCACACTTTACCATATAACTTGATGGAATGAAAGAATAACTACCCTGCACACTTTACCATATAACTTGATGGGATGAGAGATTGCAGAACAACTCTGTACCATATGGTAAAGATATATAATAAACTTATTTTGTCATTTCGCATAATTATATTGCTTCTTTGTGAAATGAGATGTTTTAGAAAAACAGCAAACATTAACAGAAATAGATCATGTGAAGTATTTGAAGCCATAGTTTAATGAGGGATTTTAGAGGGATGTTTTCATCATCGTCATCAAGTATCGTCTTCGCAACGAAGATTGGCTGCAACAGATCACCAACATCCCCAGTCTCTTGTTTTGGTGGTGCTCTTTGCTAGACTGTACCTTGTCCATCTTGTGATGTTATTCTCCCACTTCTATCTCTTTCTACCTCTTGTAGAGGTCTTCAATAAGGTGTCATGTCTTTTAATGTGTCTAATATATTTTATTTTCCTGATCTTTATTTCTCTTAGTAATTCTTTCTTCATATTAAGTGTTTTTAGCACCCCTTTATTTATTTTCTTCTCTTTCCACGATGTGTTCCCTATTCTCCTATATACCCACATCTCAAAGGGATACCCACATCTCGCTTTGTCATGAGTTCCCATCCTTGAATAAGTATCGTCCATGTGTTGCCGGGGCCCGAAAGGGGAGGAAAGAATAGCAACACTGTTTACCTTCCATGCAGGTCGTAAGAGACGACTACGGAGGTTATGGGATGGAGTTGGCTGTCCCATCCCATATAGGGTCAGCTACCCAAAGCCATGCTGAAGTCGGATGTGTCAGGCCGAAAGGCGCAGATATCGCAGCAATGCTGTAAACCATGACACAACGCATTCCGTTCTCCGGACTATATCCTGCTAATCTGCAGGAGTTTGAGAACGAACGCAGAAGAAGAAGAAAAAGCATAATTAATCAATGTGTCATCAGTGTCAGACATGGACAAGAGAGAAAGTTTGCTACGTGTGAAATGAGATGTTCAAGAACAGTAGAAATCAGAACAAGAAGAAATCATGTGAGGAATTAAGAGATTACACGAACTGTTGGAACAACATCTGTGGTCAAATATATTGAAACACAAAGACTAAAATAGTTCGGCCACATAATGAGAATGAACCCCTAATAATCTGTTCTCCCTTCCAAGATTGGTGTGATGACGGTTTTTTTGGTCTAATTTCCTTATTCCTCACTCTGTCATGCCACTTCAACTGTCACAAATTTATGTTTGTCTTGTACTGTCGTTGTCCATGTTTGACATTGGTAGCACAGCGTTGGCATAATAATCGTTTTGAATCGTGATATTTCGTTTTTACGTTGCCATTCGTCTTCGAAAAAACCCGACATTTTACTACGAACACTTTGACTTCTCAATCTCGTATTACTAATCCTGTTGAAGTGATGTAACAGGAAAACCTCTCTGGCTACGCTGTAAA
Organism: Meghimatium bilineatum; assembly: GCA_034231615.1. Classification (NCBI taxonomy): domain Eukaryota; kingdom Metazoa; phylum Mollusca; class Gastropoda; order Stylommatophora; family Philomycidae; genus Meghimatium; species Meghimatium bilineatum. The sequence continues at coordinate 7,526,771 of CM067301.1, forward strand.
CATCAATCATGGAGAGAAATTGTACAGGATGTAGAATAAGAGAACACTAAACGCGGCGAGCGATGCAGGATACTTTATACATACGTACTGAAAGAATTAGGATGGCTTACATAGAACTGGCTTACAGAGTAGCTACGAGGAAACCGAACTGATGTTCAAACATCGATGATGACACATAGCTGCAGATTACTGATTCTCTGAAGTCTGGTAAAGATTAAGCACACA